>PVIW01000284.1:0-76745 GCA_004026585.1 Noctilio leporinus | reverse complement strand
AAGGCCTTTATAGGGTCATTAAACGTTAATGAGGCTGTCAGGGCTGTCCCTAATCCTATTTGAATGGTGACCTTAGAAGAAGAGGCGAAGACACAGAGAGAGAGACACCAGGTGTGCGCAGTCACAGAGGGGCGACCACGGGGAGAGGCAGCGAGGACAGGTGGGAGAGGCAGTGAGGACAGGTGTCTGCAGCCCCACAGAGAGACCCCCGGGGAAATCAGCGCTGGCACCTGGGACTTCAGCCCTCAGAACTGCGCAGGGAGGAATTTCTGTTGTTGAAGCCGCTCCGGCTGTGCTCTTTTGTCATGGCTGCCTAAGAAAACTCATACACCCCACGGACGTCCCAGCCCGAGGGGACCCTAACGCCCACAGCCCTTCCACTCTTTGATTCCCCAGCTTGGGTGGCCCAGGTGCCCACCCCTCCCGTTCTGTCATTTCTCACCAGATCATTTCAGGTTGGCAGGAATGGGGGTGCTCTCTGGGATAGAATTGTCCCCATTGCTCTCCTATCCCCCCCTGGCCTATTTTCTGGGCCATAAAACTGTATTGTTCTTCAATAAATGGATGTTAATGTAACAGACACCTACCCACACCCACGGCGCTCCCGCTCTTATCACACGGAAGGCAGAGCGAAGGGAAGACACTTCATGGAGTTAAGTTTGTTTTTCACAAATCCACTTGGGGCGAAATAGTGACATTCAGGTGACCCAGAAAATTACGGCTTCTTTTATAGCCAGTTCTCCAGGGCCCAGGACCATCTAGCTGGCTGCCTTTCTGACCTCTTGGAACAAAAAGGATTGAAATGTTTTGTACGAAATCTGGCACTTAAGAGCACGAGGCTTTCAGCTGTGCCTCTTACCGTCTCCTCTCTGTCCTGGCACATCATTGATCTCCCAGCCCGGCAGCTCCTCCGGGGAGAGGACGGGTCAGACTGAGCAGCCCGTGCACATCTCCATTGTGACTGGAACTGAGAGGTGCGCCAAGGTAGGGGCTGGAGGACCCCTTCCTAAAAATTGGAGGCCTGGTGATTGTGGGCTGGAATCTGTGTGGACTGTGGACACGATCATTTGAGTCCATTTAGGCAGTTTCAAAGAGTCATCAATATTTTTTAAACTAGCAGCTTTTTTGTTTATGTTTTTGGTTTTTAAGAATCATTGTCTGTGATTAAGACCAAAACTTCATTATTTTAAAAATTCAGTTGGATGCTACTAGTTAGAGGCTCCCAGTGGATGAGGCAGGTGTGTTGGAATGCTAAAAAAAAAAATTTGTTTTAAATAATCTGTATGAAGTGCAAACCCCATCTTTGTTCCAGGGTGGCATTTATATGGTTTTTCATGTTTTGGGGAATTGTGAAATCATGTGGCACAATTTCTGCCAAGAATTATTTTCATGGGTCTTCGAGCTAAATGGGCAGGTGTGACAGTGATCCCGTGTTTGCTGTGCATGTCATGACCTGGATAATATTTAGTCGACGTGTATGGGAATTGGTAATAAGGTGTTTGATCAGTGGACTGTTGGAATCTGGCATGAGACTGGATAGTGATGTTCAGTGGACCCTGAGATGCCACCATGATGGGGAAGGGGCAGGAGACTTTGCCAGGTTAGTATGTTGCTTTTTTTCACCCCCTCGTCTCTTTAGTTTCTTTCATCTCTAGAATGTGCTGGAAGATTTCCAAGTGACTGTTCTAGGCCCTAATTAGGAAAACATCTGTATTTATCTGGCATAGAAGCAAAAGAGGAGTGCACCTGTCATTTCTCCTCTGGGGTAGCATTCTTTGCAAATACCTGGACGCTATAAAAATGTGGAGATCAATGGGGATTTAAGGTTGTTCTTGAAAGAAACTTACTGGCAGGGCTTTAGAATTTTTCTTTAGTAGAGAATGGTATCTTTGATCATGATAGGCCTATTAAAATGCTTTTTTTTTTCCCCTCCTGGGTTTAACAAGGAGAAAGTATCAAAGCCTTTTTGCAAAATACCTACAAAGAGCCAGTTCCTTAAGTGACCGCAAGTCAGCGCAGGGCGGTGACCTGGAAAGTGGTGGCCTTAGGGGTCCTGAGTCGAAGTGTGGGTTGGTCAGAGCAGCGGGCACAGAGAGAGTGAAAAGGGATGAGGTTTAAGATGCTGAGAAAGCATCTGTGGAAGGACAGGTCACAGCACCACCACGGAACCCAACGTGGGGGTGGCTGGTGACCGGTCATTACCAGTCACACACTCATGTGAGCACGTCACTTAACCAGAGGGTGCTTGTACCTTTGTGACACTCGTGACTTGAGCCACATTCTCTGCTTTCAGAGTACTTAATGAGAGTTCCATACGTGTGTCTTCTCAGAACGGGCTCAGGGAGGCTGACCTAGCAGGCCCCTGGGTGGGTGGATTTTAACAACAGCCATTCCGTGTCATCGATAAGAGTCCCGGAGGGTGTGATTGGCAGCTCATCACCCCACTGGAAGTTTACTTCCCCAATTCTTGTTGTACACAGTCTTAAAACTGGCGATAGTACCTTGACAAGTACAGTAAGCACCGGGAACCATTTTTTAAGTGTCTTAAGAGGCAGGGGAAAGGGCTGACATGTTAAACTTTCACATCCGTAGATAAACCTTAAAGGAATCCTCTCCAGTTACCTGCGCTTGATTCCCTACTGATCCTGTGAGACGGAAAGTCGTTTTAAAGGGAAGCTGGCCTCTTGTCTGAACGCTAGGTGGTGGATTCTGTAAGGGACCGTGTCTTCTTTGTCTTCTTTGTCTCCATGGTCCGAGCATGCAGTAGCTGCTCAATAAATATCTACTGGGGGAAAATAATCCTCCCAGAAGACGTGAAGTAGGCTTTCAAAGAGATGGAACTTGTGAGGCTAAGCATTGTTTACTCACAGGAGCCAGAAGATGGGGGCAAGCCAGGTGTCCCTTGGTGGATTTTGAAGATGTGGCCTACACATTCTAACACGTGCTGGAGAGCATGGCTGGACCTGGGGGCATTGTGCTCAGTGCAGTAAGCCAGCTACTCATGAGGTGCGTAGAGTGGTCCAAGTCACAGAGCCCGAAAGTAGACTTGTAGTGCCAGGTGCTGGGGGAGGGGGGTGTGGGGACTTGTGTAATGGGGACAGCTTCGGTGTGACAAGGTGGAAAGAGGTCTGGGGATGGACGGTGGGTGACAACAGTGTGAACGGACTTAACCCCACGGAACCGTGCGCTCAAAAGCGGTGCAGATGGTAAACTTTACGTCACATGCCCTTTACCATAATGAAAGAAATGAATCGTATTCCCTAGAAGAATAGTGAGGAGTAACCGTTTTATAACAATAGTAACTTGAAAAGCAAGTTACTTTATCTTTTTTATTTTTAGACAGTTGCTAAAAACGGACAGTATTTTAATGTTGGGCACCAGGGTGAATCCCATGTTTTTTTAAAACAAAATTCAGATCTGAAGTGGCTTTTCGTTTTCTTTTTTAATTCTGAATGGAGTTCACTGTTACGATTGTTGTTGATTTTAGAGAGACAGGAAGGGAGAGAAGAGAGAACATTGATGGGAGAGAGAAACATCAGTCAGTTGCCTCCCTACACACCCCCGCTGGGGATCGGACCTACAACCTTTTGGTGTTCAGAAGAGTCCTTGGTCACCCAAGCCACCCGGCCAGGGCTGAAGTGACTTCTCAGTTGCCGTGACCAATGCGTAAGCAAAAGGGACCATTTAGTGAAACCCCAGAAGTATCTTCAGAGTGGAGACATTGCACCTTTCATGGGAATCTGTTTAAATCCCTTTATAGCACGTGCCGAAAGAGCTGATTTTTTTTTTTAGCTAAAATGCCATCTTCTAAACTCCCTGAGAAGGCATAGAGGGTTTTAGGAAGTAGTTTTAGTTGTCTCTTCGGGGAAGAAAAGGCCAGCTTGCACGCTTCACAGGTTTCCCTGCCCGTCTCCTTTCCCCCGTCACTGCCAACCTGCGAAGACAAACCTGCTTTCCTCCTTTCCACTCCGTGCTTTCCGAGAAGCAGGTCAGTGTGAACAGGGGAAGAAGGATCCTTATTTTGACCGGCACCTGACTGAGGTCCAGAATGACAACTGCCACTCATGACTATTTAAGCCACTTCCTTCCTTGCTCATTGATGGAGCAGGTACATTGTGTAACCTCGGAGGCCGAGGGAAACGCCCATGGCCCAGGCAGGGACATCCAGGTGCCCTGACATCCTCCACAAAAGGGAGCCCCCCGTGCACTCCTCTGGCCCCCCAGCCCCATCCTGAGTGTGCCTGTGGAGAAAGAGAGCCTCGAATAGCCTCTTCAGACAAACACTTTATGGCTTCCAGTTCTGGCTTCCGGAAGCTTGGTTCCCTTCCTTGCCCGTTCTTGGTTTCTCCGTCTGAGAAGCAGAGAACCAGGAGCTGAATGCTGTGACCTCTGAAGGTAATGCCACCTGTGCGGCCGCCATGGCAAGCTGGACACCCCCTGCAGGTGTGACACTGGCTGCAACGTGAGCTCTGAGCCCGGTGGTGAATCAGCGCACAGTTCTGGCCTGGATCTGCCGGCCCCTGGCCCAGGGGCAGCCCTGGGTGCCTGGTCACACCCCAGGGACTTTTATGCGGATGTCATTTCCAAGTCTCAGCAGCCAAAAAGGATAGCTGGAGCCTCAGAACCGTAAGTGGAGCAAGCCAGAAGCCAGCTCTCACAGGTCAGCAGGAGTCTGAGAGCTGGGAATCAGGCAGCTAGCTTCCCTGGGGCCATGGGTTTAGAGGTTTTCTCTCTACCCCAAGAATGCTGCAGTGCTATTGCTCCTCTCCTGTTAAAAAAAATGTCCTCAGAGCCCAGGAGGCTCTGGGATTGGAAGACCCCAGACCCCCCAGAACCCTGGACCCTGAGAAATCCAGGCCAGAGACTGACATGAGCCAGACTTAAGGCTCTTGGGCCAGGATGGCCTCGGAGATGTTGGGGTGCCGGTCCTTCATCTACAGCCTTTATGGAGCACTTACTATGTGCCTGGCACTGTGCTCAGAGCTCACAGTGCGAAACCCCTAGGGTGATCCAAGGAGCAGCAAGAGAGAGAGGAACATAAGCAGCTTCAGGAAGATTCCAGAAGTCGGCGAGACAGGACAGAGATTCATGGGGGTGCAGGCCCAAGGAAAGGGCATGGAGGAGCTTAGGCGCCCAGGGACAGAGCAGAAACTGCATCAGGGGCGCTGGGATCAGAGCCTTCCTGGATGGGCCCTGCACCACCCCAGCCGAGTGCAGGCACTGCCCACCCTCAGGTCACTCCCGGTGTTTCAGGGCACAGTCCTGTCCATCCAGCAGGAGCAGCCACCTTGTGCCAGGAAGGACTGCTGCACACGCCACGTCTGGCCTGTGCCTGGACTAGCCACCATGCAGAGGCACCAGGGAGGCCCGGTGAGAGCGTGGTGATAGGAGAAGTCAGCCCTGTGACAAGAGAAAAGACAATCATGCCACGCCTCTCAGAGAAATGAAAACACCTGTTTGCGCCAGACACGATTCTGGCTGCATCGCACTTACCCACTGTGTTCCTCAGAGCAGATGCTCCCTGACCCATTTTACAGATGAAGCCACTGAGGCTCAGGGTGGGGTTGCAACTCACCTGAGGTTGCGCAGCCCACAGGAGACTAAGCCAGCACTTGAGTCCAAGGGTAACAGGCCATAAGCTGGTATTTTTCATGCTGCTCTGCCTTAAAGACAGGGCAGGGTGCATCCTGGGATCACAGGTGGAAAATGAACTCAAAACCAGTATCCTAGGAGTGGGCAGTCCTTGTCAGCCCAACTAAGGGGCATGATAGAATCTCGCCCCCTTACCCTTTCTACTCTTTGTAATAAGGATGGGTGCTTTGAAAGGTTTCAAAACCTTGGGAGCACCCCTCCCCCCATTAAATGTGCTCCCCACCCCCTGCCCCAGGCCTGTTTCAGCTGCAGAAGTAGTGAGAGCTCCCGTGTCCAGGATTCTGACCTCGTGATGACTTTTAGGTTCAGACCAGGACCCGACACCAGCCCTCGCCCTGGTGCAATAGTGCAAGCACACGCAGAGTCTGAGTAAAATTGTACGATCAAGCTCCTCTCAGCGAAATTCTTCAACATCTGGTGGTGCTAAGTGGAGCCCTTTGGAAATGCTTCTCCCCCTTCTTTACAAAAACAGCCTTAATTTTAGATTGTGGAGAAATGGCGCGTGGCAATTATTTTTGCTTCCTTCCATGAGACGCGTTTAAGTAAATGAGATTCATTTCGAGAATTGAAGGGCTGAAAGAACCTGATTAACAAGATCGGTACGGACAATAACTGTGGGCAAACAGCCCGTGTGGCTGGGCCGGCAAGGATGCGGCCGTTCCCTACCCCCCCCCCCCACCCCCCCGGCAGACGCCGGCAGATGGGCCGCTAATGCAATTAGGGATCGTTGTGTGAAATGAGCCATTATTTAAATTATCTGCTCATTTTCATATTAACCTGCCAAAAAAGAGACGGTGGTGAGATCTGAGAAGTCTTGGGCTGCTGATCAGTAACTAGATGCCTTGAATGCAACATGTTTCCTTATTGCAACGATTCGTCATTGGCCTTCTGTACCGTTACTGCCCCACGCTGCTCCGACAGAAGGGGCAGTGGGAGATGGGAGATGCAGGAGGTGGTCTTAGCCTGGGAAGATCTTAGGTCTTAGGCGTGACCGCTCTGTGTTTGTTTTGTTCAGGGTCTGAGTTAGAAGCTGTTGGGTCTTTGGGTACAGGAGGCAAAGTCTGCATGAGTCAGCCGCCCCTTGTCTGCCTCTGCCTGAGGCATTCATGGAGGCAAGGACGGGAGGCAGAAAGGACAGGCCCCAAGGAGTGGTGGCCGCCTAGGCGCAGTCCGGCTGCGGGTACTTCTGGGAGGCCTCAGAGGCTCACTCGGAACTGTCCACTGGGGAAGCAAAGACACGGAGGCCACAGTCCATCTGCTGTTGTGTATTGGGTTGAGAGAGGCTCCCGGGAACCCTCACTCTGTGACCGTCACTCCAGGCCTGCCCTGGACACCGGAGGGGTTGTTCTGCAGCCAGAGAAGCCGCCCGGGCCCAAAGGGGGTGCCTTCACCCCCGCTGTCCTCTCCCCTCTAGCTTGTTAGCCTGGGATATTTAAGAGGGGGTGTGTGTGTGTTTTAAAGAACAGCTGAGACATTCATAAAGGTAGTCCATCCTAGCCAGCTCTGAAAAAGTCTAAACGGATGTTTTGCACAAATGCATCGTAAACTTAGCCTGGTGAATTCTGTCTGGCTTCTTTTCAGCTATTCCCCTGGTGTGGACTCTTCATCTGCTGTCCCTCTTCTTGCTCAGGAAGCTCACACACTCTTCTTTCCCACCTTAGGAACAGGGCCCAGTGAGTTCCTCTTGTCTTCACTCTGGGGACCATCAGGAAGAAACAAAGAGAGAGGACTTTGTCCTCAAACAATGTAGGAGCTCACCAACAGAAAAGATAGAAGAAGAAATTCGAAGGCAGTAAAAGATGTCACTGAGGTTAACAAAATGCTTCAAGGCAAAATGAGAAAAATAAAGGCCCACAAAACGCTTCCGTTCAAAAGGGCGTGAGCTTTGTCTGGACAGAGCGAGGCATGGTGCTAACTGTCCCAAGAACATTCCAAAAGGAATCTTCCTGAAGAAGCTGTTGGATTCCATCACTGCGGAACCAACTTTCAGGCAGGGGCTCTTTGGAATGTCATGGAGTTTGTCCCCATGGCTACCGATGGCTGGCCTCGGTCTTCCCCACCACCTGCCGAAAACATTCCTCACTCACCGGCTTCGAACCTGCAGTGAACTCAAGTGACTGTGTTTCCTCCCCAAAAGTGCCCCTTGAGAGTGGCACTTCACCCCCTTCCTAGTTGAGGGTGCAGAGAGACACAGGCGGGAGGAGGAACCTGCTGGGATACACGAGTCGTGGGGTGGTACTTGATCCAGGCCCCGCGTTGTTATCACTGCTGGGGCCCTGATGACATGAAGGCAGCACTCACGATGTGGGAGAAAAACTAATCCCATCGAAATGTGTTCAATTCCCACCCACCCGTAGCGTGTGTGTGATGGTCATTCCTGTTTCATGATTGTTGCATAAAGTCTTCATACAAGTTTGGGCACGACTGCTGGGACCGGGGAATACTGTCAAAGAAGAAAGGTGTTGTTTGGAGGAGAGTAATAGAATTTTCGTGCATCTTTCTTCTAGAATAGGTTGTTTCAGACCTTTTGCTCTCAACATTTTGCGCACGCTGGGTAGACGCACGGTAAAGACTTGTTTCGCAGATGAACCAGCATGTTCCTTTCCCCCAGAATATGCATTTCTGCTGCTTGGTCTGCACTCAGTGGAGGCCTGTCTATCCTCTGAGTCCCCTTTATTTATTCAGTGACTCTTTATTGAGCACCTACTAAGGCCTGGGCACTGTCCAAGGTACTAGTGAGGAGCTGATGAATGGCACATGGGCCTCATGCTCACAGAAGGTGCCCTGTGCTGGGGACACCATCTGGACGAGACAGCTGTGGTCTAGTGTGAAAATGATGCAGCAGGGTGTTTCCAAGGGCGTAATTAGAGGAGGGGGGCCTTGACCACGTAGACTGAAAACAGGGGGCTGTGGGAGGACACCAGGAAGATGGTGCTTTCCGTGCTTCAGGGAAGGGCTGGTTAGTAGTGGCCCGTGGTGATTGCAGGCTGGAGGAGGGGGTGGTGTGGTTAGTATGCAGGTGACCGTCATTGGAGCCAGCCAGGGGGGTCAGAACTCTGTCTCGTCAGGTTGTGGGGAAAAAGAGCCCTGAGATGGGAGATGGGAGAGGCCCTACTGGGGCTTGGCTGGGAAGCAGGTAAAGGTAGGAGCGGGAGGCAGTGCGTTTGCCATTCATGAGGAATTGGACCACGAATGTGCCCTGTCAGCTCCTGCACTTAGTTCTGAACCTCCCTGGGTCATGCCACTTGAGTCCCAGGGAGGTAGGTGTGAGGCAAAAGCCCAGGGACACTTCAGTCATCCCTGCTGGATTCTTAACTCTGGGGCAGCCAGGCCTACACCTCCCCCCATCACTGCTGCACCCCCTTCTTTTCCATTCCCAAAAGATTTAGTCTTTATCCTTTAATTCTGTAGTGTTCAATATGGCAGCCACTTGAAATGTGGCTAGCCCAAATTGCGGTATACTATAAAGTACACGTGGGATTTTAAAGAATGAATACAAAAAAACTGAAATTTTGTGTTTGAAATACACACAATTTGAACTAAGCGCATGAGGTCAATAGCTTATATAACCATTACATGTTCAATGAGACTATATTTTACATCTGTTGTAGTGAAGGAAGCATTTTCGTTTTTCTTTTTCCTTTAAAACTTATGTTACTCGGATGCTATTTTTTGTGAACTATATCACAGAAATGGTGTATTGCAGAACTCACTTGCATGAAAGCTGTCCTAGAGACCGTGCCAAACCCATAGTAAAAAATTGAATTTGGTTTCTGAGTCAGCTTCCACTTTTAAAAGTTTACTTCCGAAGCTCTTTTCCCCTGTCACTCAACATACCTTAAAAAAAACAAAACAAAAAAACTGCATTTCTGCATTCCTTCTTGTGGGGTGTGGATAGTATCGTTCTCAGGTGCTTCTGAGTCATTTTTAATTGTGGTTGGGGAGTGCGAGACCGTCCCTGAATTTAGGGCTGGGTGATGTGTTCTGGGCTGGGATTGTCACATGTGCGGCTGAACCCAGAAAGTAGGAAGTGACCTTGGAAATTCCCCGCTTGCAACAAGCAGCGGATGGCCACGTAGCTGGCCTGTGTACTGTGGTCAGGTGCCCAGGAGGAGCCACCCTGGGCCTCTGCGTTTTGGTCCCTTTCCTGTGGACTATGTAAACTTACAGGTCCCTTTCCTGTGGGTTGTGTACACTTACAGGGCACGGGGCATTATTATTATTATTATTATTATTATTATTATTATTATTATTTTCCCTGTGCGATGGAGACAACTTGCTATGAGGAAATCACAGCCCTGGGGGGAAATCAGCTTGATCCAGCGGACAATGGTGTTGGCTTGCTTGCTGCTAGGAAGCGTGACTTGCAGCCCAAGCTGGAACGTTGACTGCGCCCTGGGTGTTCCTCCCCTGCTGGACTGGCTGGCGGCCTCCTTTATCGGGGTGGTCTGTCTCCTCAAATCATAGACTCGAGGAACGAGCGAGATGGCGGCCCGCATTGCCGGGCCGTGACTACGGAATGGATTTTCCTGAAGGCCGCCTGCTGCTGAACTAGCCGGTGAAGTGGCACCGAATGCCTGCACGTCGATGCCACCAGGAGCGGCCTGTGTTTGGGGGTGGCCTTCTCCAGGGTGGCGTGCCCTGCCTTGCCCAAGGGGGACCCACGCGCAGGGTGGCGGAGTCGGGAGGACAGGGGTGCGGAGAAGGACTCGGTTCTGGTATGATGCAGAGGCTGTGGGGAGAATGCCATACTCGGGAAAGAAGCGCAAAATGTCTGCCAAGGCTGTTCCCCATCACTGGGGCCATTATGCCAAGGACAATAGCCTTGTGTCCACTTTGTCCACACCCAGTCGCGCGGGAGCTGGGGGTGGGGCTGGGGGACGCCAGCCTGGGAACCCGGGTGTTGGCGAACCGGCCTCTGGGCTGCTGGGCTGCTGGGCTGTGTGCTGGCCATCGGGACCCAGAACGCCTCTGCACGAATGGGACGCTTCCCTCGAGGACCATGAGCTCGGAGAAGTGCGTGCGGGTTCTGGAGTCTCTGTTATGTTCTCCGGGACTGGTACTCACTGAGAAAGGGTGGTTCTCACTGCCGCCCGGTGTGGCTTGGCTAACAGCTGCACTCTCCTCTCTGAAAAGCCTCAAATTCCCTGATTTGCCTCACAAAGGGACTAAGTTTAAAATGTTAATTAATTTTTCAGAGAGAGGGGGAGGGAGGGGGAAAGAGAGGGAGAGAAATATGGATGCAGGAGAGAAACATTGACCGATTGCCTTTCGTTCACACCCTGACCCTTGGCCAGGATACACCTGCAACCCAGGCATGTGCCTTGACCTGGAATGCAACCGGTTGTGGGACAATACCCAAGCCACTGGGCCACGCCAGCTGGGACTCAAGAAGGAATCCTGTTGTTTTTTTCCCCCTTCCTCCTAAAACGTTTAAATCCAGGTCACGGGAACAGAGATGAGGACACAGGGCCCTGTGTTACATCTGTGAGCTTAGGTCAGCTTGGACCTGGCGGGTGGCTTGGCCAGTTGCGTTTGGAACTTCATTCAGATGATGGGTACAGTGGGGGCACTAGCTGTTGTCCTGTGGAATTGTGATGTATAAGAAGAAAGGTATGTTCAGTCTTCTTTGGCCCAGCTCCTGGCAGAGATTCAAAAGCCCTTGAAGCTCCTAAGTGATTACAGTGACAAAGGTGTCTTTGTTAGTCACAAGTTCCTTTCAGCCACACCCGAGGTCGTGAATGAGCTGGCCTTCTGTGTACCTGAGGCAAATAACGTCCCCTCCCTGCTCAAGCTTGGGAATGGCCTGTGTTCAGATGTCAGTTTTATAACAGCAGCTTTTGAAAACTGTTTCCAATGGGTGCTTTCCCCAGTAATGAATGATCAGTACTTAGTTTATTAAAGAGTTACTCAAGAGTATGGCCTTACTCACGTAGCCTGATGGTTTCTCTCTTCTTCCCCCTTAAAAATAAAAGCTGCAGATCCTTGTGGACACCGGGAGCAGCAACTTTGCCGTGGCTGGTGCCCCGCATTCCTACATAGACACGTACTTTGACACGGAGAGGTGAGTGGGGGTTCGTGGCTGGGCCTGGCCACGTGTGGAGTTGCTTTACGGTGCCCCGAAAGGAAGGGCAAGCATCATGGAACTTACCTACATACGTAGTTCTCTGCCCTGGTGTAATAGAGGGGAGAATACAAGGAGGCCATTTACAGAGAGGGGATCAGCACCTTACTATGGTTCAACGGCAGCAGGAGACATGTGAGGTATGGGCGCTGTACCCCCACTCCCCATCCCAGCCCCCCAGGAAGCACCCAGGGTAGACTTGGTCAAATGCAGACCAAGACTGACTCAGGCACCGAGAGCAGCTTTGGGTTCATAACGTGGTTTTCCAGATCAGCAAGGGCAGCTTTGGGTTCATAACATGATGTTCCAGATCAGCAGAGAATCTGGGCGAAGCTTCCCCCGGAAGTTGCATTGCCCGTTTCATCCCATTGGCACCTCTGTCACTCAAACCAACCTCCGTGGGACTTCCTCATGTGCAAGTATTGCAGAGATTGTCTTAGTGCCTCTCACACATGACTCACACGTTGAGTCTGCTCCTGCCTGTCTTGTAGAGAGGACATTCGTCAGCAGGGCCACCAGGTGTCTACTTGGCTGAAGCAGACTGAGGGAGCCCATCTCTCTCTGGTGCTCCGTGCTTTCTCAGACTTGTGTTAACACAGGTTTATTATGGCCAAGCTATGAACACCATTCATTCCCTGTGCAAATTATGTACGTCTGATTCATTTGTCTGATGTCAGGTCACCCTGGAGTTGGCCTACGGTAGGTACACTTTCCACCATGGCACCTGATAAAAGTCAAGGGAAAAGGGAACGTTCTGTCTCGGTTTTTCACAAAGGTTTTCTGTTCTGAGGTGCAGCTTTGGGTTGTGATGTTCCTTCATTTGCTTGTTTCTCTGATCTTCCTCCGTTATGAGAAGAGGTCTGGTTGGGTTTCTCAGCCTCTGATTCAAGTCCCCCAGACTTCTGAGTGTTTGGGTTTTAGTGCTTCCTGAAACATTTCCCCAGTAATTGGAGATCTGGCTTGGGGCTCTTTGACAAGATCTTTTTGATTTATGGAATGAGGCATCAGGCAGTCGTGAGTCATTTTGGTGCCTGTTCACAGCAGAAGCCCACTTTCCTCGGTGGTGAGGGTTGAGTGAATTACAATATTATACAGCAAAAAGACAGTGGCGTGTTTCTCAAGATGTGCTGCTTTTTTAGCCAATAAAACAACTTCCAGCCAGTTGGCTAGATGAGTCAAAATACGCATCACTCTGACCTGCTAACCTATTCAGGAAATGACAGTTCTATTAAAATTTCCCCTCCACGTTCTGGCTGGTGCGGCTCAGAGGATTGAGTACCAGCCTGCAAACCAAAGGGTCATCAGTTCAATTCCCAGTCAGGGCACATGCTGGGGTTGCAGGCCAAGTCCCCAGTTGGGGGCACCCAAGAGACAACCACACACTAATATTTCTCTTCCTCTTTCTTCTTCCCTTCCCCTCCCTATAAAAATAAATACATAGAATCTTTAATTTTGATTGTATTTTTTTAAAAGATTTTATTCATTATTTTTGGAGAGAAGGGCAGGGAGGAAGGAAGAAAGGGAGAAAAACATCAATATATAGTTGCCTTTCACCTGCCTCCAGCTAAGGACCTGGCATGAGACCTGGCTTGCAACCTGGTTATGTGCCCTGGCTGGGAATTGAACCATCGACCTTTGGGTTGGCAGGCCGGCACCTTACCCACTGTGCCACCAGCCAGGGCATTAAAATCTTTAAAAACATAAAATAAAATAAAACTTCTGCTCCCATATCCACCTGAGGTGAAGCCCACGGCACAGCTGTGGGAGAGAGCAGTTTCCCTTGCCCTTGTGGGGATAAGCCACCAGGTTGGACAGGCTGAGACCCCACCCCCCATCCCCCGGGCTATGGGGACCCACTGATCCAGTCAGTTCCAGAACCCTGGAAGAGTCAGAGGGGTCTCTGCCCCACCCACCCCTGGGTCAGGCCAACAACTCCAAAATGGGCAGAAGCACCTCAGGAAAGTGTCAGCAGAGTTCCTTAGGGCCTTCCTTGGGGGTAGGGTGGGGTGACATAGGTGAAGCAGCGCTAACCCAGGGGTGCCACTCTCAAGTCCTGCCCTCCCACCTTCTCCAAGTTTGCTGAAAACAGTCATGTTCTTTTCTAATAACAGAATGTGCTGGGCTCTCTTCTGCTCACTTCAGTTGATTTCACTTTCCAATCCCGCATTCCTTGAACTCTCTTAGGACAGCGAGCCCGGCTCCTGAAGTTGCTCCAAAGTGATTTTATCGCTGCGAGTGGACTTTTTCCTGGCTCCCCGCATCCTGGATTGATTGCGGTCTCTAAGCACACAGGACGGATGCAACCAAGGGGAAGCCACTCTGGGCTCCCTCCATTTGGTTCATTCATGTGCCCGGCATTCGGGAGCCATTTGTTTTTTACTTCAGCGCTGGAAACTGTGTTAATAACCCTTAGAGCTGCTGACAGTTCATCTCCGGGGCCTTTGCTCTCTGAGGTTTAGTTGGAGGATCCCAGGAAACAGGAACGGAGGATGACTTTTTCTCCCATTCGCTAGGGCTGTGCTTTCCTCAAGGGCAGCCCTTCGCCACATGTGGCTATTTAATGGAACGTGAAATAAAGGTTCGGTGTTTGAAGTCACCCTTAATCACATTTGAAGTGCGCAGCCGTACCGTACGGCATCCCCGTGCCACTTTCTCACGGCAATGTCCCCTGGGCAGTGCTGGTGTGGAACGCTGTCCCTTTTAGAAACCGGCAAGGTGCCCTGGCTGGTATGACTCAGGCGGCTGGAGCGGCATCCTGAGGTCGCAGGTTCGATTCCAGGTGGGGCACATGTAAAAGGCAACTGATAGATGGTTCTCTCTCACGTTGGTGTTTCGCTCCCTCCCTCTCCCTCTCTTGAAAATCAATGATCACGTCCCCATCGAGCAAAAAGAAAGAAAGAAACCTGTGACGCCCCTCCGCCTCCTTCCACATCCCCAGCCACCTTAACCAAGCTTTCTCAGACACACATGCCCCTTCCCACAGAGGTGCTTAGACTTCAAAATGAGGCCGTTTGGGGTATTCAGTAAGAGTAAAACTAAAGAAGCATCTAGGGGGGAAATCGTACATGATTCGTGCATTGAACCAAGGTAACAAGTGATGAGATAAGTATAAGAGCAGCTGTGTTTGTCGCCTACCAGCTGTGTGCCAGGGCTTTGCTCTACATGCTTAGTACTGTTCACCCTTTCAATCCTCACGATGAACCCTGCGAGGTGGGGCACTATCTTAGCCCCATTTTTCGTGGAGGAAACTGAGGCATCAAGGCATTAAATAACTTGTCCCACAGTCGCACAACTGGAAAGTGCTTAAACCAGCATTTGGACCCGAGCAAGGTAACTCCAGCTGCCTCTCATCTCTCTGCAAATGGCAACCAAAGATCTAGACTACTTTCCCCAAGAGGGGAACAGCAACCTGGTCAGAAAAATATAGAAGACATGCTCATTAGGGGTTCAGGCTCTTATCGATTCTAATGTTTTGGGGGGACCCGATGCAGTAAAAATAAAACATTTTCTCCAGAGAAAAAGCCATGGTACTTTCTACTATTTGGGAGAGAGAGCTAATCTTCAAGGTCAGGAATTAGCAAACAGGGCCCATAGGCTGCATCAGCCCTGCTGCCTGTTTTGTAAATAAAGTTTTATTGGAACACAGCCAGGTACATTTGCTTACGTATTTATTGTCCGTGGCTGCTGGCTCATTATCCTGGAGGAGCTGAGGGGTTGTAACGGTCGTAACAGAAGTCTTGTGACCCGCAAAAGGTTAAACATGTGTTTTCTGGCTTTTCACGGGGGCCGACCCTGTGCCAGATTGCATTCTCCGGGCATTTCACAATAATTCGCGTTTTCTGTTAGCAGTGGTGTGTTTTTGAGCTTGAGCAAAAACTCCAAATCCTCCAAAAGGAATGAATAATTTACTCCTTATGTTACTCTTCAGCGTAAATGAGTGCAGCCCCGGCTGTCTGCCAGTCATGCCAGAATCTCCCCGGGCACTCAAGCTGCGAATTTCACCACCCTCAGTGCCCACCTTCCCCTGACCAGATTACCTGTGTCGTTTCCGGAGGGTCCCAGGACCCGTCCGCTCTCACGTTTTGGTTTATACCTGCCCTTCCTGGGCCATGTGCACCCAAAACATTGCCTCCTCCATGCTGCTCATTCTAAGATCATGTGAGCTACCATAGTAAATATTGAAGTCACCTATTCTTCATATTTTATATTTCGTTATGAAGTTAGAATGAATAACAGGTTTCCAAAATTTTACCTACTAGACATTTTAAAAGTAGTTTCCCCCCTAATTATCACAGTTATCTATGCAGAAAATGTGGAAGGGCCTCACCCCAAGAGAGAGCGTTCCCCGAGAAAAGCCCACTGTGCAGAGGTAGCCCTGGCTGATAACTGAGTGTAATCAGTAATAGAAGATTCTGCCTCATATATAACGTTTTACCTTCATTTCTTTACATCGTTGAACATTCCTTAGTAAATACTACTTTTCAGTGCTGTGTAATATTCCATCATATGGATATATGATAACTTGGTAAACCATTTCCTTTTTACTGGGCATTTAGGCAGTTTCTTTTTTTTTTTTTTTAATTTATTTATTTTGCCATTACAGTTGTCCCAATTTTCCCCCTTTTGCCCCCCTCCACCCAGTACCCCTTTCCCTCCAGCAATGTCCCCCTTAGTTCATGTCCATGAGTCATGCATATAAGTTCTTTGGCTTCTGTGTTTCCTTTGTTCTCCTTAACATCCCCCTTTCTTTTCTTTAACCCCCAATTTGTTCTTTTTTTTTTTTTTTTTTTTGTTTCACATCCAGATAATTCACCATTTAATTACTGTCTCCTGTCAGCTTCTCAAATCATATTAATACAAAGTTTTCTTTTCATTATTCCAAAATGCCTATGTTCATTGAGGCAGTTTCTAACTGCTTGCCATTATCAGGAAAACATAATATCTGTGTTTGTACATAAACCTTTGTCTGCTTCCTGGATGTTTCCTTAGGACCCGATTCTTAGAAGTGCAGTTGACCGAATTAAAGGCCATTATTTTAAAACATTTTGGGTGTACCAAAAAAGAAGAAGGTCCTGTCCTCTCTGAGTAAATTTCCTTCTAACGCCAAAGAAGCCTCCACTCATTCCTATAATTCTAAAACAAAGGCTTGTAAGCATCGCTGGGTAGAGACTTGCTATTAAAACAGTGAAATGAAAAGTGCAAGCCAACAAGAACTCTCTAGAATTATCTGTGTGGTGATAGGACCTTTCTCTTAGGAATTGGATCGTGTTCCCTGTGGGAATATGTTTTCAATGCCCAGATATTTGCCAGAGGTCTTCCCTGGTTGCCTCACTCTCTGTGACCAGCCTGCCCCGCCTGGTCCTGCTGTATTCCCATGGCCTAGATGTCATGTGTTCACCTGCCTGGTGTCCGTCTCTGTCCCAGTGGCCCTGTCTGTTATCTTAGCTTGTTCCCTGATTATGTTTGAGTAACCCCTTCCCTTAGGGCTCTGTGCACATGGGGTGTAGACAGTGTACCAGGGATCTGTGTCAAAGTGTGCCAGGGATCTGTGTCAAAGTGTGCCATTTGCTGCATCCCCTACCCCATTTTTTTTTCTTTTTTATTTTTTTAAGATTTTATTTCTTATATTTTAGAGAGAAGGGAAGGGAGAGAGACATCAATGTATGGTTGTCACTCACCTGCCTCCAGCTACAGACCTGGAGACCTGGCTTGCAACCAAGTTATGTTGCCCTGGCTGGGAATTGAACCAGTGACCTTTGGGTTTGCAGGCTGGCGCCTTACCCACTGTGCCACCAACCAGCCCCCCCCCCCTTTTTGGTGTGAATCTGATCAGCTTTGGGGCATCAGAGGATACCCTTGGAGGGACCCGTGAAGCAAGGAGGCCGTGCGGGGCCTGAGGAGGGCCCATGGTGTTGACAGGCATGGCTTCATCTTTATTCATTATGCTGGTTGTTTGTATGAATCTCAACCCCAGACCACAGCTGGCACAAGCCAGGGCACCTCATTCTTGGCTGCTAGCCCCTCCCAGTGCCACAGAGCAGCGACACAGGGTCCCCACATAGCAGACGGCCAGACGGGTGCCCGAATGTGGTGGTGCCTTCACAGGCTAACGGCTAAGTAAAGCACCTGCCCTACGGGCTGTCCCTGGGGCACAGAGAAGCATTGGACATCGGGGCTACATGTTAACCACAGTCATTCCTTACATGGGGCACAGAAGACATGTTACCCAAACCCCAGCTTTGTGGGAAGTGTAGCTTTGTCCCCAGCACGCTGTGGGGAGTTGCTTGCTGTTGTTTGTGTGAGGACAGCCTGCCACTGCCTCCCCGACTGGGTGTCCACATCTGGGTGTCTGACACGGACATCCGGAAAGAACACATGCTTTTGCCTCCTCCACAGGTCCAGCACATACCGTCCCAAGGGCTTTGATGTCACCGTGAAGTACACGCAAGGGAGCTGGACCGGCTCGGTGGGGGAGGACCTTGTCATCATTCCCGAAGGCTTCAACAGCTCTTTCCATGTCAACATCGCCACCATCTTTCAGTCGGAGAATTTCTTTCTGCCGGGGATTAAATGGAATGGGATCCTTGGACTTGCTTATGCCGCCCTGGCCAAGGTAAGGCTCAGCCGGGAATCCCGGGAGACGGAGTGAGGCAAGGAGATTCTGAAAACCCGTCAGGCGAGGGGCGGACCCTGGGTCCAGGAAGGTCCCTTAGCATCACAGGGTTGAAACCGACCCCTGGTCACACAGCTTATGAAATTGCTAGGCGTTTAACAATTAAAGGTACGTGGCACAACCCTTGGAGCCTTCCTGCAAGATACGCGGATACTATGACTGTTATTTTGTCTTTTGTTTTTACCTGTGTTACTTGCATCGCTCGAAAATACTGCGGTAAGAACATCTGAATCACTTGGATTGTGGTTTTGCCTGGGAGTTTTTATTAGCGCAGGATTAAAAGAAAACGTGTTTACTCAATTCGTGCATTCTCACGAAGGCGGAGCCCACGGGGACGCTGGGACCTCGGCCAGGGGAAGTGGCCCCAGCAGGCTGAGGGAGCCTCACGTTACGTCCTGTGGCTCCAGACGGCCCCTGAGGGGACCCTGCCACTGGAGCAGGGACAGGGTGAGGGTCACCGGCTACTTGAAGTCTAACGGCCACGAGAAAGAGTGAAACCTGGCTTCTGGCAGGCATCAGCGGGTTGGAACCTTCAGGAAATGGAGAGACAGCCCTGAATGGTCTTGAATACTTTGAGGGGGCCAACCCAAGGGAAGCAGTGCAGTTGTGCCCAAGGGGCAGGCTGGCTGGCCAAAGCCCAGGGAATTTCCACCAGGAAGGGTGGCCGGAGGCAGGTAGCCCGCCTGGGGCGGCTCTGGGCAGGACACCCGAGCAGATCACCCCTCCTGCGTGAAATCAGCACCGCACCTTAGTGCTCAGGGTCAGGCCCTGAGCCAGAGCTAAGCGGGAAACAAGAAAGAAGCCTGGTCACAGGAGCAGCAGGCCTGGTGACATCGGAGCCCCGCTGGTTCGTGAGGATCCCAAAGGGGAAGCGTGTTTTCGCTCCTCAAAGAACTTTTGTTCCAGCTCGCGTTCCCTAGCAAATGGTACAGGCTGAGGGGAGGGGAGGGGAGGTTTGGGAAGGGGTGGGGGCAGCAAGCAGGGGCCCCGGCCCTGTGGCTCCTCAAGGAGAAAGAATAGCCCATGAGGCATGGGGTGGAGACCATCACAACCCCCACACCAGGCGGACTTGGTAAGACCAAGTGTCCCCCACTTCCAAGATGTGCACACTGAGGGTCAGGGGTCTCTCCCTCAGCCCGGACTGCCCGAGCCCCCATGTCACATCTCACTCTGTCTGGGGGCCCAGATCGGTTCTGGGGCCCCTCTTCCCTCAGTACCGTAGGCCGAGCTTAATGTGGGCCTCACGGTCCAGTCATAACTTACATTCCAAAGTACATTTTCACCGACAGTGCGACCTTGGGCAAAGCATGTCCTCGTCATGTGACTTTGGAAATGAAAGATGTGGGTATGACTTTTTATGCTGATTCTTTGGAAGCTGGTAGAGGAAAGCATCTGAGAGTAATAATGTGCAAAACTCCCCTTGGGAATAAATTACTTAAGACTTCGAGAGGCTGTCTCAAGACTCCTCACGTGACCTTTTCTTTTCATCTGTGACATTCCAAGGTTGCCAACAGTGGCTCCGCATTCTGGGAGCTGATGAAGACAGTTGGAGGGTGGGTAGGAAGCAGGGTGGTCTGGGTTGGTGGCCCCAAAGCATTTCTGAAGTAGGTTGACTGAGCAGGGAGTGGTGACCCTAGTGTATGGTGGTCCCTGGTTGATCCCTGATGCTTTCCGCCAAGGAGGTGTGTCAGAGCCCCTACAGGGTCTCTCCCATTGCAGGTGCCTGGGCCCAGCCACACACCTCTGAATCAGGTTCCCTTGGTCCTGGTAACTGCATGCTTTGAAACCTGTGCAGGGCCCTGGCTGGTGGTTCAACGGATTGACTCTGGCCTGTGAACACAAGGGTTGCTGGTTCAATTCCCAGCCAGGGCACATAACCAGATTGCAGGCCGGGTCTCTGGCCAGGTTCATGGCTGGAGGCGGGTGAAAGGCAACCATACATGGATGTTTCCCTCCCTCCCCGCCTTTCTCCCTTCCCCTCTCTTTAAAAATAATAAATACAAAATCTTTAAATTAAAAAAGAAAGAAAGAAAGAAAAGAAACCTGTGCAGGGACCCTGGGCACAGTCCCACTGAAGAATGACTTGACAGAGTAGTAACAGACCCCTTCCTGTGTGTCAGGCACTGTGTCAAGCCCTTTATGTGGCACTGACCCATTTAAGCCCCAGAACAGATCTGGGAGCCCATTTTACAGATAAGGAAACAAAGGGGCAAATCATGGAGTTAGCAAGTGGTGGAGCCACGACTCTGTTCCAGGCAGTGTTCACCTTTGCTGTCTCTCAGGCAGATGGGCAAAGGAAGAACGCCCCAGTGGGTCAGCACCCAGCCCAGCCCATTTCAGGAAGTGCCTTCATCTCGTTGACCCAAACACAAAGGGCTGTGACAAAGAGTACGCAGAGTGACCATACCAAATTCTTCCACGTGAGCTGAGCAGGAAACCGTACACATGAACCCAACAAATGGAAAGACTTCTATCTATTTGGTAATGGGGCTCCCTTATTCCTCCCTCCAGAATTAGAGATAATTTTATTATGCTGCAGGTATTGAACGACCTTCCGTTAACCATCAGTGGTTGGAATGTGTGGCTAGCACCTATGCTACTAAGTTTTCTCCAAGAACTAACAGCGCTCACAGTGACTGACTTTTGTATCTCCCAGTTGTCAAAGCCAAAATCTAAACGCAAGTTGATGACCTTCCCTTATGACCACCAGTGGTCCATCTCCAACTCAGAATTGTCTGTAGACCATCCCTCTCTCTTTTGAGGCCTAGAGAGATGGGGCAGCCTCTGAAGGTACGGGTACATGTAAGGAAGGAGCAGAGTGAACACACAGCAATGGGAAATGATTCAGCTTTTCAGGGTGAAGAGTAGAGTATAGCGTTGTTCCTTTTCTGCGCATCCCTGCTTGCCAGAGCTCAGTAGGCAGCTGGCCCCGCCCCACCATGTGCTGTGGTCTGCGACCTGTCCCCTGGGTCAGGCTCCTCTTGCTTGTGTGAGGGACACACTGCAGCTCGGGGAGACCCTGTTCTCTCCTTTCTCCCAAATGTCCGCAAATAGAATCCACCACCCACCCCAGGAACCCGGTTCCCCTTCTCACGCCCACCTCCCAGGACGGTCACGATGAGAAACGTGACAGCCTCCTCACAGCTTCCGGAAGTGCTCTCATTTTCACAGCACAGCCCGACCGAAAGGAAAAATTCCAAGTGGTAGGAAGTCCTGCGAGAGGTTTCTGAATGCTTGTTGGAGGAGCTTCATCGTAAGCTTCGTTGTGTAGCCGTGAACAGAATGAAATATAAATCAACGCGGTGTCTGCTCTGGGTCACCCCGGTGGGCCGTGGGTCATGAAGTATTGTCCTTTTTCGTCCTTCTACAGCCATCAAGGTCTCTGGAGACATTCTTCGACTCCCTCGTCACACAAGCAAAAATCCCCAACGTCTTCTCCATGCAGATGTGTGGGGCGGGGTGGCCAGTAGCCGGATCTGGTACCAACGGAGGTAGTCTTGTGGGTATCTTTTAGTCTTCAAGGGGTGAACACGCACACGTCTGGGGCTCTTTTTCTGTTTAGTCTCTGATAGAAACATTTTACCTTTCTTCATCATGCCGCCATGCAAAAGATGATTCTCAATGCTTCCCCCAAATGCCATGAAAGGTTTTTAAAAATTTCCTTGGAAAGGTAACCATTTTTGATGGATGGGGAGGGGTGAGAGAGAAACAGTGGGGAGGGAGCTGGTGGGCCTGGCCCTGGGGAGGGGAAGCAGAGCGGGTACCTGTGATTTCCTAAGTTTGAGGAGACAGGGACACCTGTGCACCCTCTCGCTCTCAATAAACACACGCGTACAGCAAAAGGGTGTGTTCATGAAACAGAATCGACCAAGGCCATCAGCCCTGAGAGTCCCCTGAACGGAGCCTGCCCCCAGATGTCTATAAAGGAGGGGGTGACAGGAGAAGGCACAGAGGGGGCCTCGCTCAGAGTGGGCGCAGCTGTCACGTTTGCTCGCCAGCTCTGAGAAGCAGGCCCGGCTGCGTTCCTTTGCCGACAGCACCGCTGCTCTCAACCCCTGTTTGCCCACCTTTCCAGGGGAGGGGACGAGGGGGAGCTGTACATGAGCTTAGGTTGTACGAGGCCTGTCCCAAAAGTATCGAGCCAGCATCCATACGACTGAAACATACGTTTCCATATGTCCGGGACAGACTTTGTCAAGTTTTGCGACATGACGTTCAGATTCAGGAAGCGCCATTTTCCCCCTGCTTCCCTGCAAACGCGTGGGATAAGAGGTCATCCTCCGGCTTCTGCCGAACTAAATGATGGTCGTCCGGAGTGGGGAAATGGCATTTCTTTGGGGGCAACGCTCCACCTTGTAAACCTGGAGGTAAATTCTGTTGGACCTTTTGCTCCATGGCCCTAAAACACGCCCTGGTTCCTCTTCAAACCTATGTATTTTGTAATGTCAGGCTGAAGTGAAGGTACTGAATCCTGTAAAGCTCATCTTACAAGTGCATATTGTTTGTGTAACGTGCTGTGTGCCGGTGTATTTTTTATTTATCCCTGTGATGCTTGCTCCCCAGGTCCTGGGTGGAATCGAACCAAGTTTGTACAGAGGAGACATCTGGTATACCCCGGTTAAGGAGGAGTGGTATTATCAGATAGAAATTCTGAAGTTGGAAATCGGAGGCCAGAGCCTTAACCTGGACTGCAGAGAGGTATCGTGACTGTGAGCTCTTCATCCCTGCCTGTCTGTGTGTGTGCCTGGGTCACCTAAACGTTAGAGCTGGGACCTGAATATGAAATCAGAAGGCACGTTACATTACAAGGCAAATCAAAGATTCATGAGGTTAAAAGTTACAAGGCCCTTTTTGTCTGACAAGTTTAAACCCATGACCCTTCTCTCGAAAAAATTAAAAATGTGTTTTGCTACCATTTGGCTTCATGGGGGGAAAGTTAGCATAAAATGGCGAGTGAGGAGAAGTAGCTAGAACGATACCCTATTCATCCTGCCCTGTTGGTCCCTGAACTGTGCTGAAGAGGATGCATTGTACAAGTTTTCATCAATGTGAGGGGACGGAGAGAGGGACTACAAATAAGCCCAAGAAGCCAAAAATAAATCGGCAGCTTTATTGTTCATTCCGAGCTACCACCCCGCCCCAGGAGAGAACCCTCCCTGGCGGAGAAGACACGTTCCAGGACGTGTGGGGCTACGCTAACAGGGGGCAGGTGTGCAGCCGTGTGAGGCCGGGCCTCCTGCCCCTGTTCACGTCCCCTCTCCGCAGTGTGGCCCACTGGTGGCACATGATGCCGTTATGATTATGATGTCCTGACGGAGTCTCCATCTGCTACAACATTTTCAGAAGGGTTTATGAAACTCACCAGCCAATTCCTTAGATCCCTACCTTATTCCTCCCTTTCTTAGGCACCCCGCAGTTCACCCCAAAACCCATGTACACAGGTACCTCTGAGAAAGCCATGAAAACCCACTAAACAATGGTTCGTTCCCCTGTGAGGGTGCTAAGTCCACAGATCTGAGTGCATTGTCAGGGGTCACTCACTCACCTTTAAGGAACCCAGTGGGAGAATCAAAGGTCCTAAAAGAAAACACAGACTTTGTGCACGTATGTATGTGCGAGCGATTCTGTGACTGAATGCGGCTCTGATTCTCTCTTCCCACTGGCAGCGTTACAGAGTTGACTTTGTACGATCTGTGTCAATGACGTTGAATGTGTCATTACAACCACTGAAGACAAGTAGGTCTTCCCTCTTTGCCCGTGGGACTGCCTCTTGACAAGGCTGTTGATTTTGGTCACGTCGCTTCCCTTTTCTGGCCTCGGTTTCTTTATCTACAAGATCCTTGGTTTTCAAGTTCTGAGAAGATAATATTCATTGTGGCCACCAAGGAGGTCCCACGCTGCCTGAAGTTGTGTGTAGCAGATGCATAGGGATGAGGAGCTGGAGACATGGGTGGATGCTAGGTGCCAGGTCGCTCACATGCCTTTCCCAACTCCCTCTCCTTCCCTAGTATAATGCAGACAAGGCCATCGTGGATAGCGGTACCACGCTGCTGCGCCTGCCCCAGAAGGTGTTTGATGCAGTGGTTGAAGCCGTGGCCCGCACATCTCTGGTGAGTTCTTGGGATGCGAGGAACCTCGGGGAGCACCAGGCCATGACCATGTGCTGGGCAGTGTCACCATGTACTGTCATTGTCTCCATCTGAGGATATTGAAGGGTCATATGCGTCTCTTTTAACTATTACTCATTAAGTTCACAGTCTTACTCTTTGATGTGAACCAATAAGTAATTCTTTTGTTTTAACCTGGGAGGATTTGGGTCAAATTACAGTGTAGTTGGTGTCCTACGACATTCTTTTTCAATCTAAGAACGTAAACATGTAGTACTACACCACGTTAAAGTAAACGGTAGACCAGGAATACGCTTGGAGCCTTTAAAGATAAAAGAAATAAATCAAAAGTCATATTCCCTCTAGGCTTTCATTCAAGCTGTGTGGGGATTTTAATTCTTCTGTGGAAAAAAAACGTGATTCACAGGAAACAAGGACCAAACAGCCAGTAGGATAATTACTGGATGGTCACGCGCTGTAAGCCAATGAAGTCACGGTCAAGCACAGTAAGCCTCATGGGGATGTGACTCACTGTATTCCCAGTGTGACCCCAACTTTCCAGCTCAGGGCATCAGAGAGAACGAAATGGCATCGATTGGGAAGAACACGGCTCTGGGGGTCCGATGGAATTGCATCTAGTCGAGGGTCTGCACGTACTAGTGGAGGGCCTGGGGGAGGGCCCTTGGAGAGCCGCCACGTCCTCAGTGGGGTTGTGCCGAGGTCGGGGGGTCAGGGGCCTGGCCCAGCACGTGCTCAGGAAAGAGAGGCTTGTCGTTGGCATCCAAACCCAATGCAAGATAAACATTTCTCTGGGCTTCTTGGGTGTTTTCATCAACAGCTTTCCGCACGAGGCCGCCCCTGCCAAGTCACCTGAAAGGAGTGTTTCCAGGACTGACTCGGAATCAGCTGATTGTTTCGCTGTTCGGTGGGGATGCCGAATTCAAAGAAGAATTGATGGGAAAATGTAGAGCAGTTACAGTATGACAGGGGATGGTGGGAACCTGGAGCGGGGGGAGACAGGGCTTTACCGGAGCCTAAATCCGCCATGGGAGGAACAGCAGGCAAACCAGGGGGGACACAGACAAGCAAGAACAGGGAGGCCCTTTTGGAACTAAAGGGTCTTCAAGGCAGCAGCCCAGAGCAGTCTAGTGTCTGCCGAGTCCGGGAAGAACATTGGCTTTGAAGTCGTGAGAGCCTTACATTTAGAAAGCTAGATGCTTATCTTCCCCAGGAATGCTCTGATTTTCGCCCCGGGGCCAAGGCAGGGCAGGAATGGGGCGTGAAGAACAAGCCTTGCAGAGCCCTTCTGGGGCCGTGGGAAGGACACGAGGCTGTGGCTGGCATTCCTGAGGCCATGGCTGCACATTCGGCAGCACCTGACTTTGTAAGGAAGCCACGAGGGGGGGAGGGAAGGAAGTTCCGAAATGTGTTTGCCTCGTCGGAAAGGACCCGTGATTTTGGTGCCCGAGTCGGGAGGGCGAAGCCTGGGAAGGCTGTCCGTGCTGGGCAGAGCGAGGCCAACAGGGGCCCAGGGCGTCTCCGTGTCTCTCTGTGTCTGAACAAAAGAAGGGTTTGTTCTTTCCACCTGTTGGGTTCCGCGAAGCTGCGCTCTCAGCTTGGGTTTTCTTTCTGGGTCAGGAAAGGGCCGGCTTCAGAGAGGAAAAATGGCACAAGCGCTGGGCTCTGGCCCCGGCAGGGATCGTGGAGATGGGATTTTAGCCATGAATGGGGTGCGGGTCTGTGTTTTGAAAAGAGCCTGGGGGGAGTTTTGTGTTCCTGGAGACCTGGGCTCCGCGCCTGCCCAGCTGCGGCGCCTGCGACCCAGGCTGTGCCCTTCCAGTTCGGAAATGCAGAAGCACAGGGTCCTCCTGCTGCAAGAGGACTTCTGACCTGGGGTCGAAACTGTCCCCCACGTGGGTTAGCCCCTGGAGGGCTTCCACACTCCTTTGGAGGCAGATGGTCCCCCCAATCCCCAGGTCTGAGCTGCACCCCTCAGGCGAGTTCCTCAGCCCCTCTGAGCCTCCTTCACGGTCTGCGGTTGGACCTGCTCTACGGCCAACGGTGGGGTGCAGGGTGCAAGGCCAGCCACCCTTCCCAGCGAAATGACTGCGCCACCCACCCCTTTTCAACCCGCCAGGTGACGGGTTCGTCCCTAGGATGCACATTTCACTCAGCGTCACTTGTGTGAAAGAAGAAACTGTATTCACACCAGCATTAGGAATCTTACAGCTCACTCACGACCAGTCCAGAGGGACAGTCTTCGGTGGATGAAGGGACCACGGGATATTGTCTCCCTTTGTCACCCGGGAGGGAGGGAGGGAGGGAGGGCTGGCGCCTGCAGGGGTGGTTCTGTAGCACCTGACATCCCGAGTTGGGTCCGGTGACACCGCAGTGTCCCCAGTTCTTACCCGGCTTGGTCTCCGCAGCATCCTGGCTCACCTACCTCAGCTCCCTTCACACCCTCTTCCTGGCGCTCTTCCCACCCTGGGCCCCGCTTCCCGGGTCCCTGCCTGGCCCACTCTTCTGGGTGGGGCCTAGGCCCCTCTTGTCCCCTTCCACCCTCCATCCACGACTCTGGAATTCGGCTGTCTCGCCCCGGCCCTGCCCCTGGAGTTTGGACTCGCAGAACAAGTGACCTACACACGTCCCACTTGGATGCCTTAACTACCGCCTGTGTGCTACTGGGCTCAGATCTCTGATAAAAGCACAATGGTGCCCCTGGTTCTCTCCCGCCAGGCTCCAGCCCCTCCCTGCCCTGGGCGCCAGCCTCCGTGGCCATCATCCATGTCACCCGGTGGGGCGGGTCCCCTGCTCTGCCCTCCCTTCCCCACCACTCCTCACCGACGCCCGCTGGCCCCTCAACTCAGCCTAAGGGTTCCTACCCCAGAAATGCGCCCTGGACAAACACCCCCTTCCTCCCCAGCAGCTCTCTCCTGGCTCTCTCCCCACCCGAACCCTCCCGCGGTCGTCCAAGGGCTCTGCGCTGGAAGCGGCATGTGTGTTAGAAGAGGAACGTCCAACATAGTCCTCCCTGGGCAGGCACAGGGCAGGCCTGCCGGGTGCCCTCCCTGGTCCTGGGGAGATGGCCTGGCTGGAACGTGCACCAGCAACCAGTGGATGTGCGTGGTTGCCGTCACCCTTCCCGGTCCCCTGATGAGGCACGGGTGGATGATCTGTGTTCCCACCCATTTATATTTCCCACACATCTTTCCCGAGTCTCTCCGGTGGGTGGCATGTTAGGACCACAAGGGGATGCCAACAGTAGGCCTCTGTCCTCACAAGACTCATCCGCAGGCAGGAAACAGAAGTCAACCAATCACAATAAAGGCCAAATTGTAACTGCCACAGGAAGAGGACACCCAGTGGAAATCCGGCATTACGTGGGGGAGTCAGGGAGGGCTTCCTGGACGAGGTGTCATCTGAATTGTGATCTGGAGGAGAAGGTGCTCTAGAAGAGTGGAGCCCCCACACCGGGCTCTGCCCCAGGAGGAAGCTTCCTGAGTGCAGGAAATTCAAAGGAAAGTGATGTCAGAAAGGTCCCTGGGAACCACATTTAGGATCTGGTCTCTTGTAAAGGGTCATTGCCAACAACTGTGTTACCTTAGGCGAGTCACTTCACCTCTCTGTGCTTTGGTTTCCTCATCTGTAAAGTAGCAGGGACAGGGGTACTGTTTGAGGCAACATTTGAGGATTTAAGTCATTATTACTGCCAAGTGCTTAGAATGGTGCCTGATGCTAGTGAGTGCGCCACATGCCCCAGTCATTTCAATCGTTGTTCCTTTGTCATCACCGTTCCTCTTCCAGAGGACTCATGTCTCCAACACGCTGTCCAAATTCAACGTTGTTTATCCCTGTGGCCATCTGGCAGGGTGACAAGAAGAGCCGGGAGCTATTTCCTGTGGACGTGCTAGACTAGTCATTGTTTCTCTCGTGATCCTGCTTTGTCCAGATTCCAAAATTCTCTGATGGGTTCTGGACCGGATCCCAACTGGCATGCTGGGCGAATTCCGACACCCCCTGGTCCTACTTTCCTAAAATCTCCATCTACCTGCGAGCCGAGAACTCCAGCAGATCCTTCCGCATCACTATCCTGCCGCAGGTATGACCTTGGGGTTGTGCTGCTCCCTCTCTAACACGTAGCCTGCAAGAGGAAAGCACTGCGGGCATGATGGGTGTATGTGGGCGTCATAGCTGCATTAGTGTCGATGACGAGACATACAATGGTGCTGAAAAACAACCACCCAGGAGAACCAGCAGCTGCAGCCAGTGAGCATTAGTTACTGCTCGTGCCCCTGGGCAGGTGGGCCGATGTCATGGGCTTGCTCACCTGTGGTTGGCTGGTTGCCCGTTGGCCTGGATTTAGGATGGTCTGACCCTCACGTATCTAGTGACCAGGTCAGTGGAGGAATGGGGCTGTTGTCACACCAGCCAGCTGCTGACTCACATGGTGGTGACAGGGCTCTGAGAAAGAAGGAACTCTGGGCTCCGGAATGTAGGCCCAGAACCAGCCACCATCTCTTGCACAGCGCTGCCCACACAAGGCCAAGGCCAGCCCCGGTCCCGGGTGGGGAAGTAGAAGCCACCTCCCCGATGGGAAAAACCACAAACTCACATCACAGGGGTGTGGCTACAAGGAAAGTCAAGAATTGAGGACATTTCTGCCACATCCACAACACCAATGTATGTGTTTTCTCTAGTTAGGAATTAAAAGTAGAAAGTGGCTTTTCAGAGGTGACGTCAGTTTTTTCAATATTTGCTAAATCATCGACACCTTCTTCATCCCAAGCATCGAACTTCAGAAACCAACCTCTGTGCTCCGAGTCATGTTCCCACCCCTTCCTCGTCCTCTCCTGCCTACAGCTCTTGTCACTCATGTCACCCAGTCCCCGCTCTGCCACTTCAGGAACCTCCAGCATTCCCTTCAGGCGTCCCGTGTCACCACTCTGTTTGGGGGTTGAAACTGATCTTCCTAAACCACAGCTTTCCACCCCATTATGTTGGTGCTGATGGTCTCTTTCCCGGGTATGGCTTTTGGTGACCTCCACGCCAGACCCTTCCTTGCTGTCCTGCCTGTTGCCTGACACACCCTTGACCCCCCACGCATTGGTCGTGGGGCGTGTTCCCATCCCCTAACCTCCATTTCCACCACCCACCTCCACCACCCCACCCCCAACACCCCTGGCCTAAAACACCCTCTGGTCCCCACCCCATCTACGGATCTAAGTTCTTCCCATCCTCTAGGACCTGACTCACCCCCGCCCGTCTTTTAGTGAACCTCTGCTGAGCAGAATAACTAACCCGTTTGTGAACTTGCCCTTCAAATTCATGATACACATTTCCTAGTCAGCTCACCTGGCCTGGGGGTCACAGCTTTAGCGTGCATTTTATGCTCTCGTCTTTTGACCTCTGTTTTCTGAAGAAAACATGCACACTTATATTTCTTTCTCAATTAAATTATTTCCTCGAAGCTGAGAACCATGAGTTTGAAAGACCATCCCTAACACTGGCATATAGTAGAGGGTAGGGCCCCATAACTATTGGTCGATGGGTTTTTGCTGTAACCTGGTGAATTTGGGAGAAAGGAGTGGGAGTGGGGAATAGGAAAGGAGGAATAATTTCAAAAGGAACAAATAAATGATCATACTGTCTTTTCTCTATTGTCCACTTTCTATTGGGTGGGGGGCGGGGGGTTGTTCCTGAAATGACACTTGTTGGGGAAGAGACTGAAATACGAGGTCTGTCCCAAAAGTATTGAGCCAATGTCAATATAATTCAAGCAGGTTGCTCGGGGCAGACCTCATAGAGCAGAGGCTTGACTTAGGACCTCAGCTCTGCCCTTGCCTCACACTGTGACCTCAGGCAAACCACTTAGCTCTTTCTGCGTCTGCCTCTTCAACTACACAGGAGAAATGGTCATACGCTACTTGCCCATGACATTTTCCGAAGGCGACCGGCCATATCCTTGGGTGAACGTTGCTGCAAAGAGTGACGTTCGAATGCCATGTTCTCAGCGTCCCTACAATAATGTGCCATTTGTGATTCCGTTTTGATCTGCCAACAAGCCAAATGTGGACATTATTTCATCAATGCGGTTGGTAACTAAAATTGAAACCTCCCATGAGGATCAAGGTGGACGCGTCCTGGCAAACAAATGGCATGTGGGTGGTTGGCAGAGTCGGGGACTTCTAAGAAGCAGGAGAAAAACGCAGGCTTTCAGGGAAAAATCAATCGGGTCCGAAGCAGATGTTCGTCATCGAAACCGAACCCGGCACTGGGTGAGTGCGGACACCAGTTGAGGACAATTGCGTTTCATTTGCAAATCTCTGCATAAAAATGCAGTCTTCTTTGGACTTGGGAGACTGCGGATTTTTCCTTTTTTTTTTTTTTTTGGTTGACTTTGAGGTGTTGTCTAGTGTTAGAAATCAATTTTCCCCACTTTATCATTTTTTAATTTTATGTTTCATTCAACATCACCACGTTGGCTTCCCACTGCTTTGTTAGGAAGGACCGAGATGGGCGGTTGTGAACAGTCACCTGATGACAGCGTCACACACTGCCTCTGCTGGTGACGCACCCTCAAGTGTCGCACGGTGGTCATCTGCAAACCTGACCCTTTTCCTAACATTTAGGGAGGCCATAGAGCTGCTTGTCACCAAAGTACGAGACTGGGGCCGCTCCCTGGACCCTTCCAGGCACCAACAGTGTCGCTGGACAAAGACCTTGGACTCGGTCTATCAATCAGCTCTTCCCAACACACATAAGCTGATCTGCTTTGACCTGATAAACCATCCATCCACAGCTCACAGATGAATTCTTTTTATTTTATTTTTTCACACAACCCTGTACGCGTAAACAGTTTCAGCCAAAATACCGCTGGTTCATCTATTTGTGTTCACTTTATTTAAGGCAGACGGTTTAGTCTGAGATCCAGAAATACTGAAGCTTTCCTGACATGCCACAGATTTACAGTCTGGAGTTTTTATTGGAAGTCAACTGGGACACGCAGAAAGGACGGAATTAAAAAAAAACCACACCAAATTCTGCCCGCATCCATATCACCCATGGCATCTTGTTTGATCGTTGCTTGGGTTTCATTGTGGAATTTGTTCAGTCAAGGGCAGGGGTGTGTGTGTGTGTTTCTATGGCAGCTGTGTACCTCACCCCCCCCCTCCACCTTTAAGTTGATCCTCGTGAGAAGTTGCATATTTCGTTTAATACTGATCAAAGCTTAGCTCACTCTCTCATTTTACATGCACTGCGGGAGGTCTTGCCCTAAGCCTGGCATATGCGAGGTGCCTGAACGTTAGCACCTACTGAGGAATAGAAAGAGTGATTCTTTGCCTTGAAGAAGGGTTTACGGACCTACGGAAGGACAAACCAATCCGGGCAGGGTTCTAACGGCTGGAACAGGTCCCTGGGCACAGCAGCTACTTGAGGTCTAGCAGTTAGTGACTCCAGCATGTTAGTGACCATGGCCTTGCCCCCTCTCTGCCCTGAGACTTCTCCCTGCCATGTGTCAGCTTTATCACATTTCCTTCAGCGCAGCGTCTGGTTCCCTTTTGTGTTCAGATCTAAGTGCTGTTCTTGTGTTCACCAGCCCCACTGGCCCGGGCTCCTGTGCCTCCTGCTCTTAGTCATCCCAAGAGTCCTCAGACCCCTTCCTCTCCCACTCCCACCTGCCACGGGGCGGCCTATCTGTGCATCTCAGCGGTGCCTCCAGCTTTCCTTATGCTTTCGTCCTTTAGGGCAAAGTCCTCTTCACCTACTGTGTCCTTGGTTGCTTTTTTCCAAATATCTGACATACTAAGTCACTCTATTCTCTTCATGGCCTACCTGTTTAATACTTTGCCGTTAAAGAAACCAGAGGGATTGTTGTTACTGATAGGATATTGATTTGCTCACTGACGGTTTGAAGTTTTGACTCAAGCTCCCAGAACTCTTGCCTCCAGAGCATCTCTAGGGCCGTATCTGGGGTTTAGTTAACCCTGGTCAGCCCTGCAGGGTGTGGTCCTCTCACCTGTTAGAACTTCTTGTCTGGCGGTGACAGTGACAGCTCTCCCTCTGGTGCTGAGAAAGTCATCAGACCTGTGTCCTTCTGCCTCTTGGATAGAGAATGACACCATCACTTTGGGCTGATGGCATCCTGGAGCCGGTTAGGAACCTAAGAGAAGAGGGTGGTGATGAGCTGGACTTGGGTGGTAGCAGTGGAGGTGGGAGATGTGGCCACTTCCAGGGGCTGTTTCAGAGCTCTGGCTCGGGTCCGACGGAAGGGGAGAGACGTTCACCCCGCACTCGGAGGCCTGCGGTGTGGGCGTGTCGCGCACGGACCGAGATGGAGAGCCCTGAGAGAAGGGCAGACGGGGGCAAGATCCAAAACCCAGTTTTTTTAAAGGCCGCACTTGAGATGCCAGCTGAGTGATGAGTGGGCAGGTGGGCGGACTTGTGTGGCGGTGGCAGCGAAGATCTGGGCTGGACATAGAGTTGGGGAGCCAGCACAGAGCACAGAGAATGTCCTGAGCTGCTGGTGGCATGAGTCACCTGAGAGGGGGGATGGCGAGGAGGCTAGAGCTCCGGGGCTCGTGGATGCAAGCAAGTGAGGAAGGTGAGGAAGGTGAAGCAAACCCAACATGGATGCCTGAGGGCGCAACCGGTGAGTTAGGAGGAAGAAGAGAGGACCCTCCCTTAGGAACCCAGTGAAGAAAGAGTTACCTTGTCAGTAGGAGGGACCTGTTGGAGCAAAGTAACTTACCTGCCTCCCCCATGGGTGGAAAAACCTTACTGGGACAGGGACCATGTGTTACTCACGTTTGCATTGCTCATACCAGGGACAGCCTCTTGACCATGTTACGTGCTCAATAAATAACTGGTGGGCGGATAGTTGGATGGATGGATGGGTGATGGTGGATGGATGGGTGGAAATCTTACGGTTGTACCATGTGCAGTTATAGGTGCTATACATGTTGCTGTCACTTTCAGCGGTGTTTGTCCCCAGGCCTGTGATCCCAACTCCTGGATAGCAAGGCTGGTTTCTTTCTCTGTAAAGCCCGCAGCACCTCGGAGGGTCCTGAGGACACTGCGGCCGTGACAATTGTGCAATGTTGCCTGACTTGTGCTTTTTCTTGTTTCCTCTCGTCTCTTCAACGAACAGCTTTACATTCAGCCCATGATGGGGGCTGGCCTGAATTACGAGTGCTACCGGTTCGGCATTTCGCCCTCCACGAACGCGTTGGTGATCGGGGCCACCGTGATGGAGGGCTTCTACGTGGTCTTCGACCGAGCTCGGAAGAGGGTGGGCTTTGCGGAAAGCCGGTGCGCAGGTAAGCGACCTTGCGTCCGGCAGGGAGACCGCGCCAGAGTGCGTATGTCTGTCTGCTCACTTGGAAGCCCTTCTCCGTCAGTGGGTTGCTGGCGAATGGATTCACTCAAGCCCATTTCTGTGACCGAAGTCTTGTCAATAAAATGCACTGTTTTTCTGGCCAAGAGAAAAAAGTGAGGTCCCCTATGCTGACGACCTGCAGCATGGGACATGGCTGCAGTAGAAGGGACCAGAAGAGCACAGTCAAGTGGGTAGGATGGGTAAGCTCCTTAAACTTGAAAATGTCTTCAGGCTTGACAGTTGGCTGGAAATGGAGTGTCCCGCTGCCCTCAACTTGGTGGGAGGATTGGGTACTTGTGACTAACAGTGCACCTAGCAAGGAAAAGGCAAGCCGTAGAAGGAATTCAGGAGACAAGTATGTGTGCCAGGAGGTGCCAGAGAGCCACTGAGTCTCCAAGAGGGTGCCGGAGGGCTGAAAATGTCTGGTGCATGAGCCAAGGTCAGGAGCAGAATTAAGTCCTAAATCGTGCTCCTAACATTCCAAGGTCACTCACATCACGTAGGAAGCAAGAGCTAATGGCAAGGGGGTGGAGAAGGAAGAAAGTGGGGGTTACAGTGAAGGAAAGGAAATAGCAACTTGAAGAAAGAAAACCTTCCATCTGAGATATAGTTGTGGGACAGACAGACCTTCACTCTGATCTAAAATCAACCAGAGTTGAAAGGAGAGGATGGTGTGCAGGCAGCATGGCAGCCACGGCCAACTGACTCAGGAGGGAGAGGTTTCAGCGCCTACAGCTCACCGCCTACATCCGGGGCTAAAATTCGGGAGTTCTGGAAAATACAGTGGGTCAGTGATGCTTCGTCTTCTTGGGTGAACGCGCTTGTTCCTGCAGAGTTGGGTAATTTGGGGAGCAGAGGACAAATAGGAGAAGGGGAAGTTACAGCTGGCACCGTAGGCCCCTTCCTATTCTGTATAAATAAAATGGCCCAATCCAGGCCCGTACTTGCAATGTTGTGATGTATCTTCTTCAAATGTCAGTGCAGAGTTCTTTGTATTCGTGACCAGACTCAGGGGCCTTGGGACTTGTCACTTTTCAATCTTGGCCATGAATCAATGGGCACCTTTTAGATGGGCATTAACTGGTTTTAGCCTGCTTGCTTTTTTTTTTTTAAGATTTTATTTATTATTTCCAGAGAGAGGGGAAGGGGGAGAGGCAGAGAGAGACACCCATGTATGGTTGCCTTTCCCCTGCCTCCAGCTACGGACCTGGCTGGAGACCTGGCTTATAACCTGGTTATGTGCCCTGGCTGGGAATCGAACCAGTGACCTTTGGGTTCGCAGGCCAACACCTTATCCACTGAGCCACCAGCCAGGGCAGCCCTCTCTCTTTTTGAGGAGGGGGGACCTCTCTGCATGTTAGTTGGAGCAGCGCAACCAGGAATGCCATCTCTCCCAGCTGTGGACATTTTACTTCTTTTAACCCAGAGACTCTAAGAACCAAAGCATTTTCCCCCACAATTCCTGTTCTCCCGTTAAATGCCATCGAAATAGAAGCTGCTATGGCAACCACGATCACATCGTCCACTTCAGTTAATGCTGTGATGTCATCCCTGGCTGTTCCTATGGGAAGTGCTGTTGGAAACAGTTTAATATCAAGTGTCTCTAGACAGAGATGTTGCCCTGAATTTCACCATTGATTCTTCGTCTGGTGCTCTCATTTCAGTTCGTTGTGGCGATTTTTTGAAGGTGTATTTCAGGTTTGGGTGCTTAGCCACTCAATTCTAGCAGTGCGGGGATACACACCGATGCATCTTCTCCTGGCTGCCCAGTCGCTTAGCCACTGAAGTCATTGCTTCCCCTGGGGCTGCAGTCAGGAGCCAGACAGTGTGGCTTAGAACACACAGAGGCAATATCCTGCCCTGTCTTCTGTTTCAAGGGCTTATTTTTAAGTTATAACATGTTTGAAATAACAGAGGATATGCTTGGAATGGCAGGAAATGGTGTACTATGTACACACAGGACACCCAGATTTAACAAGAGCTAGCATTCTGTCATACTGTCTTCAAATGTGTGTCGTAGAAATAAGAAAATAAGTGTAGATGAAGCCTCACCTCACCGTGCTCCCTACAGTTACCCCTCCTCCTGAAGTGGGTGTGGGGTCTCCTCATGATTACTGCACGTGTATAATTTTCCTACATCGTTACACGGACCCAGGATTTTTTTCTATTGCTGTGGTCCCACTCGTCCCCCGTTTAGCACTTTACGAGCCTGTGCCTGGAACCAAGGGGGTCTTAACCACTTCTCTGATAGTGGTTCTAGTCCAGGGTCTCCCCTGAGGCTGCAGCATCTGGAAGCAGGAGGGACCCTGCTTGTTACCAGCACCCCTCCATTCCTTGCCACCTGGACCTTGCTACTGGCCTGTCTGAATGTCCCCTAGATGGGTACGTGGTCTCCTCAGAAGAAGTGGTCCCAGAGAAAGTACACAGAGCATGAAAGACAGAAGCCACAATCATTTTGTAAACTAATCTTGGAAGTGACATGGTGTCCCTTCTGCCCTCTGCAATTCGTTAGTCGGGGAGGGAAGTACACAAGAGTAAACACCGGGAAGTGGGCCATTGAGGGTCACCCTAGGAGCTGACCCTCGTACACCTATAAATAAGAAGCTATGACAAAACATGGGTTGGTTATTTGGATTTCTCGGTATTTCTTAATTTGTAGGAATGCTGTCGTACGGTGCCTATCCTTTGCCAACTTGCTTTTATGGTTCAACATTACTTTTCTAGATTTCCCATGTTGCAATAAGTGCTAGGCCGTTCATTTTGACTGCTGGATGTGTTCCATTATGTGAGTACACCAGATGAGTCACCCAATCCCACCTCGACTCACATTTGGGTTGTTCTAATGTTTGCGGTTCTAAACAGTGCTGTGGCGAACGGTTGGTGCGTGGGCACGAGGTCTTCTGGAAATGGACTTTCTAGATGATTTGATGTACCAGTCGGTGTTAACTGGTTATTGTCAAATGTGTCTTCAAAGTAGGTAGACCAGGGGGTTGTGGGGAGGGGGGAGGAAGAGGCAAGGAGGGGGAGGAAGAGGCAAGGAATGGGAGCAGTTTAGACAAGAACCTAGTATAAAGGAACCATGGACGTGGAAAACAGGTGGGATTGACTTTGGGGGAAATAGGTGGGTGGGGAGGGGGACAGAGGGGAGCAAAAAGGGGATGGATGTGATACAACAACAATAAAATAAAAAATAAAAAAAAGTAGGTGGACCAACCAGAATTATATCAGAATTTCTATTCCTTCAAAGTATTATTATAGTTGGTTTGGTGTTTTGCCAACCTATGTGTGTGAAATAGTATTATTTTCTTTTAAGATTTTATTTAGTATTTTCGGAGAGAGGCAGAGGGAGAGAGACATCAACTCTGTCTGTGACAAAGGTATGGTTGCCTTTCACCTGCCTCCAGCTACAGACCTGGCTGGAGACCTGGCTTGCAACCTGGTTATGTGCCCCAACTGAGAATCGAACCAGCGACCTTTAGGTTCTCTGGCCAGGGCCTTATCCACTGTGCCACCAGCCAGGGCTGAAATAGTATTATTTTAATTGATTACTTCTGACATGACTTAACTTTTGATATACTTATGGGATGTTTGAGCTTCTCCAAGTGAGTTTTTCTATTAACTGCTTTTGCATGTTTTTCTACTTATTCTTTTTATTGATATGTAAATATTTTAGATTAATTTTGCTGGGTTATGTGCATGGTGATTCTCTTTTAATCTCTCTGGCCTTATTTTTATTAGTTTTTGGTATCTTTTATTTACATTTTTTCTTAAATTTAGTGAAAGAAAATTTACTAATCTTTCTTATTACTTTTCTCTTATTTAAGAAATTCTTCCTTAATCTCAGGAAATTGAGTTTTTAAAAGGATACGATATACTTTCTAAATTTTTTTTCTAACGTGAAGTAGGAACTTAATTCTTATAAAGATATTTTCTGTTTTCTCAGCATCATTTGCTGAATACATAGTTTCTCCTCTGATTCCTCTCAATATTTTATTATGAAAATTTTTAATATATAGGCCATTCTCTCTTCAGCTGTGTTCAATCTCTTTAACCTATTTAATGAACTTTTAAGTACATTGACTACCTTTCTCATTTCTAGAAATATTATCTTGCACTTTTTCAAACATACTAGCTCACTTTTTTGTAGTTTTCTATAATTTGTTGTGGCCTATATTTTCTTTAGATCCATTATCATTTTTTAACTTAATTTGAAAAGTTGGCTAGATAATATTTAAATGCTCCAATAAATTACCTTGTGACCTGCTCAGAGACAGTCATATGAGTACATAAAGTGCTCCATCGTTGTTTTTTTTTTTTTTTTTCAGTCTTATGATCTTTTATTCTATGGATGGTTCCTAACTCATTTCACCAATTTATTGGTAGGCGTTTAGGTTATTTCTAGTCATTCACCGGATGCCACTTCTTCATGCCTGCTCACACGTATGGAAGTATACCTCCAGGGGAGATTACCGGAAGTAGAATTGCTGGGTAAAAGGGCATGTTTTTCATCTTGAAGCATGTTGTCACCGGTCCAGCTCTCTGGCAATGCCCCGGATAACCTGCTTCTCCAGGCAGTGCTGCCAGGCAGTGTTATCCCACTGTGGGGATTTTCCAGTCTGATGGTTGAAGGTTATCTCGGGGTCAGTTTCATTTGCTTTACTTCATATGGGTGCAGTTGAGTTTATTTTCATATTCCTAAGGGCGTGTTTTTTTCTTTTCGGTGAACTAACCACTCATGTTTTTTCCTTTTGTTTTTTCTCTGTTGGATTTCTAGGTTATTGTTGGAGTGCTGTAGGTTCTTAATGTGATTAAGAAATGAACCATTTGTCTGGAGGAAAAACCTATAATCCCTGTGACAATGTAAATTATTTTCAAACATAATGAACCTTAATATAAAATGTTTATTTTCATGTATTTAAACATAACAATCGTTTGCTTTAAGGCTCTTAGGTTTAATGTCACATGTGAAATGGCTTCCTCAATGCAGCGTTTTTGTGACTTAGTCAAGCACTTTTATGGTTGATTTATTCTGGCACAGAATATTTGTTTGAAACTATTTTCTCCCAACATGACTACCCCCTTGTTCCTATACCATTTATTGAATAATCCATCTTTTTGAAATCCCGCCATGATTTCATGCCAAATTTTCAGTAACTATTTTGGAGGTATTTATTTAGTTTTGGATTTTCTATTCTGTTCCATTGAGGTATCTTACAATATTAGTTATTTCGTATTATTCATCTGTTCTAAAGCTTCCCTGCTATTCTTTCTTAATTTTCTTTCTCTGTGAACTTTTAAATCCGCTTGTTTAGTTAAAAAACAACTTCTTGGTGTTTCAGTGACTTTTTATTTTATTTTATTGTTGTTGTATTACATCTATCCCCTTTTTGCTCCCCTCTGTCCCCCTGCCCACCCACCCATTCCCCACTAAAGTCAATCCCACCCGTTGTCCATGTCCATGGTTCCTTTATACTAGGTTTGTAGTGACTTTTTAATCCTTTTAAACACAGCTACTGTATGATCTCAAACAGATTGTTCTATTTTTTTAACATAGAAAAATAGTTACTCTCCTCATCTTTATGTCTGCTGACTCATCCTCTCACGGGGAGTTTTTTTCTCACTTGGTTTGCAATTTTCTGTTGTGAGTTTGGTTAGAGAGTTTCCCCCCTCCCATGCACCGCTGCCCTCTGGGAGAGTTCAGAGCACCTTGGGTTGCAAAAATGTTGCTAATAAGCAATTTTGCATTTGCTTCTGCTGAGCTTCTCAGATCATGAAAACTTCAGGATTTCTACCCCAAGCCATGCAAATTTCGATACCAACCATGGAGTCTTGAGATAGTGCTTCAGAGGCTCTGTTTCTTGCGGGAGAGCCTTTCCTTCTCACCCACCCCTCCTCAGACCTTGGACAGTCCACCTTCCATGTCAGTAGTTTCCTGGCTCCTTCCACCCACGAACCAGCATTTCACTGGCCTCTTGGCCCTACGGTCTCCATGATGCTTCAGTCAGGTCTTCTGCTCCTCCCTCAACGTACCCACCCATCTGGGCTTCTGAACCCCATCCCTGGGGCCAATTTCTGGGCTCAGCCACATATTTGAAACCTGGGGATTATACTTTATCTTCATGCCTGTGTCAGAGTGGGAGGCATTTCCACTCTAACATGTGAGCCAAAGTCTTTGGGAGCTGCCCTTTCCTCCCAGTATCTTTTTTTTTGGTTGGAATAATTTTTTGTGTTTGGCAAATATCACTTAGCTTATGGGACTTGGCTTCTCTACAAGGGTTGGGACACTTTGTAGAAAAGCCAAGCTTTTAAAAATACACGTGGTCCACGTCCTCTCCTCCTTTTCCGGGGGGGGGGGGGGTACTTGGGGAGAAGATCCCCAGATGCTTCTGTCGTGCAGCCCCAACTCCTCCAGTTCCCTGCCCCCCATCCCCACCCCTAAAGAGAGTCGCTGTCCTAGTGTCAGGTCAGAGCCAGATGAACAAGGTGTCCGTGTGGCACGGAGCTGGGCAACCTGGATTGTCAGCCTCACGTACTGGGAACAGATACTGGAGACCTGAGCTCTTGCAGCTGCCGGCGCGGTGCCGGGGCCCCGTGCTAGGAAAATAATAGGCGGTTAAAGCTGACAGCCCTCTGAGCGTAGCCGAAAGCTGCTGAAATACCACCCCTCTCTTTTTATAGATGGAGACAGGCAGCACCCCGAGCTGTGTAGGTTGCAGCTTAGACAACTGGAGACAGACACTGGGTGGACTTGGCAGTCATTTCGCTGTGAATTTTCTGTGCCGCAGGTTGAAAGCAGATCGTCTGGTCCGTGTTCGTGTGTAAAAATAGGAACGTGAGCCACTAAGAGCGGCGTCGTGGAGATGGGCGGCTTCTGCCTTCCTCTGAGGATGAAACCTAAAGTGTCGCAGGCGCAGGGCTCGGGAGGCGGAGGGCAGGCAGCTCTCCACTGTCGGCTGTCGGGAGGGGACCCTGAGGCCCCACGTCAAGTGGCTGTCACATGCTTGTGCAGCAAGACGGCCCTGGGTCCCCATCTGTCCCCAAAATCTGTCCCCAAACGGCAGAACACTCCTCAGACGTCGCCTCATACCAAGTCACAGGCCTGGGGACCCGGTTCACTTTATTTTGTAGGCTACGGTGGAAGAGGTCTGACCATTGCCATTGCTGTCGTTGGGGAACTGGCATTTCTTCCTCAGACACTCAATACCCACCGGGTCCTGAGCTGCTGGGCTGTAAGACAGAGAAAAGGCGTGATTCAAATTTTAATCCAGGGCGTTGATGAAAGAATGAAAGGTAACAGTGCGTTAACAGGGGACTCTTAGGAAGCAAGGACGTTACCCCAGGTGCTGCATGCTAAGTGCTTAACTTTTTATGCACGTGGTTAACCGTACAAGACTCTGACTTGCAGGTGCTGTTATTTTCAGCACGTGCGGATGGGGAAACAGGGGTAAAAAAGTTACGTTACTTGGACAACGGGACACAGTTCCTAAGTGGAAGCTCGGATCTGGACCCCAGAAGTCTGGCCCCAGGGTCTGTGCTGGTAACCACCGCTTACTGGAGCCTGGCAAAAGTAAATGCAGTATGAAAAATTAAAATCTGATCCCTGACCATAGAATTAGTAGTATATAAAATGCATTTTCTTTTCTTCTCTTTTCTTTTTTTAAGATTTTGTTCATTATTTTTAGACAGAGGGCAAGGGAGGAAGGAAGAAAGGGAGAGAAACATTGATGCGTGGTTGCCTTTCACCTGCCTCCAGCTGGGGACCTGGCTCGCAACCTTGTTATGTGTCCTGGCTGGGAATCGAACCAGCGAAATCAAATTTTAATGTATGGCATTCCTAGAAAACATCCTGCAGAAGTACTTCTAAAAGACTTTATTTATTTTTTATATGTTTTAGAGAGCGGGGAAGGGAGGGAGAAGGAGATGGAAACATTGATTGGCCACTCCTTGCACACGACTAGACCAGGAACTGAGCCTGTAACACAGGCAGGTGCCCTGACCAGGAATCGAACCGATGACCTTTTGCTTTTCAGGACAATGCTCTCAACCCACTGAGCCACACCAGTTGGGACCCTACAGAAGTATTTTTAAATCAACTTAACTTTAATGTTGAGTTGCTAGTTAGCCAGTGTGAGGTTGCAGGTGCTTCCAGGTTACACAGTATGCCTGACAACATATAAATTGGTGCTGGCTTACAAAAGCTTTTTTTTTTTTTTTTTTTTAATGTGACTTTTTTGATCATAAAACCAACACATGCACATCGAAGAAAATTTCATTTTGTGGGGGTTTAAAACTTTTGTCTATATCTGTAGCATATATGAAAAAGTGTGTAGCTCAGGCATTGTCCTTGAAGAGCAGTATTAAAATCAATCCTAGATACCCAGGACAGCTGGGGTTGGCTCTGGTTTTCTTTTTTAACCCAAAGGTGGTCATATCACATGTGTTGTTCTTTGACTTAGTTTCCTGACCATCTTGTTCTTTCAATTTTTTTTGTTTTTTAAATTTTTTAAAAGATTGTATTTATTATTTTCAGAGACAGGGGAAGGGAGAGAGGGAGAGAAACACCGGTATATGGTTGCCTTCCCCTGCCTCCAGCTGGGGACCTGGCTGGAGACCTGGCTTGCAACCTGGTTATGTGCCCTGGCTGGGGAATCGAACCTTCGACCTTTGGGTTCTCTGGCTGGCACCTTATCCACTGAGCCACCAGTCAGGGCTGTTCTTTTGATTTTTTAACAGCTTTATTTGGATATAAGTGGTAAAAAATGAACAGTGCATTTTTCACTTTTTAGACTTCTGTAGGAATGGTGTCACAGTACGCATGCCTTTTTGTCTGACTTATTTCATTCAGCGCAGTTATTGAAATGCCCTCATTTTGTCCCATGAAGTGATAGTTCATCCATTTTTACTGCTGAACGATGTTGAATTGTATGGACGTACCACAGTTGCTTTACCCATGTTCACCTGTTGGATTTTTGGGTTGTTTCCAAGGTTCTTGGCTATGGCAAATAAAGCAGCTATGGATATCAGTGTAGAAATCCTTGGACATATATTTTGGCTTTTCCTGAGTAAAGCCATGGAGTGGAATGGCTGGGTTATATGACAGAGATCAGCTTCACGTCCTAAGAAACTGTCCAACTGTTTTTCAAAGTTACATTTCCACCAGCAGTGTCTTGAGTCCCTGCTTATCCGCAGCCTCACCAACATTTGATATGGTCGGTTCTTTTAATTTTAGTAGATATTTGATGACCCCTCACTGTGCTTTTAATTTGCATTTCCTTAATGACTAATGATCTTGATCATCTTTTCATGTGTGGATTGCCACTCACATATCTTCTTTGGTGAAATGTTTTCCCAGATTTTCTTGCCCATTTTATCTTTTGAGTTTTTTTATTTTTCTCATTATTGAGTTTTCAGAGTTATTTATGTTCAGAATTCAGATCCTTCATGAGGAATGTACCTTGCAAGTATTTTCTCCTTGTCTTCTTGTTTCTAATATTATCTTTCAAAGAGACATTCTTAATTTTGATAAAAAAAGTTTATCATTGTTTTCTTTTATGGTTGATACTTTCTGTTGTTACAACAGGAAATTTTTTCCAAGCCCTGGCTGGTAGCACAGTGGATAAGGTGTCGGCCTGTGAACCCAAAGGTCGCTGGTTTGATTCCCCAGCCAGGGCACATAACCAAGGTTGCAAGCCAGGTCTCCAGCCAGGTCCATGGCTGGAGGCGAAAGGCAACCATACATTGATGTCTCTCTCCCTCTCTGCTTCTCTCCCTTCCCCTCTCTCTGGAAATAATAATAAAAAAAAATTTTTTTTTTTTTTAAAGAAATTTTTTCCTAACTCAAGGACATTTTTTCCTGTTGTGTTTTCTTATAGAATTTTTATAGTTTTAGAAATGCGTTCATCAGTTTCCAGGTAATTATGGATTTTTCCAAATATCTTTCTGTTACTTCTAATCTATTTCCACTGTGGTCAAGGAACATAGTATGAGACAAATCTTTTAAAATTTATTGAAACCTATCTTATGGACTATATTACAGCTCATCTTTGTAAGTATTTCATGTTCTCTTGAAAACAATGTATATTCATTCAGCTGTGTGTAAACTAGGGGAAGCCGATTGATAGTACTGTTGTACCCTTACCTTTTTCTGTTCTCTGTAGTTGAGAAAGGGATGCTGAACCTTGGGCTGTCTTGGTGGATTTGCTGATTCCTCCTTACAATTTCATCATTCTTGTTCTGCGTATTTTGTAACTCTCATTGGGTGTATAAATGCTTAGTAGTATTATATCCTATTTATGAATTGGCCATTTTAGCATTATGAAATTACCATCTGAATCTACTGTCTGGTTTTAATATAGCCACTCTGGGCTTCTGTTGATTAACATTAGCATGATACATCTTTTTCCATCTTTTTTTTTTTTTTTTTTTTTTTAAGATTTTATCTATTATTTTCAGAGAGAGAGGAAGGGAGAGAGGCAGAGAGGGAGAGAAATATCAGTGTATGGTTTCCTTTCACCTGCCTCCAGCTACGGACCTGGCTGGAGACCTGGCTTGCAACCTGGTTACGTGCCCTAGCTGGGAATCGAACCAGCGACCTTTGGGTTTGCAGGCCGGCGCCTTATCCACTGTGCCACCAGCCAGGGCTCTTTTTCCATCTTTTGTCTTTTAATATATTTGTGTATTTACATTTGAAGCAGGTTACTTGTAAGGCAGCCTGTAGTCGTGAAATTAAATGTCGCTTTTTATCTCATTTGACAATCTTTGCCTTCTCGTTGGGGTGTTTAGACCACAGATTGGCAGAGGGCAGCGTGCCAGCCAAATCTGGCAAGCAGCCTGTTTTTGAACTACAAACGGTTTTTACAATTTTAAAGGTTCATGTAAAAATAGTTGAAAAGAATATATGATAGAAATCACATGTGGCCACAAAAAGCCTAACATATTTTCTATCTGGGCCTTCACAGAACACATTGGCCAGGCCCGGGTTGGACTGTATTTAATGCGATCGCAGATAGGGTTGTCTACCATGTTGTTATTTGTGTTTTCTTTGTCTTACCTGTTTTTTTCCTCTTTGTCTGCCTTCTCTTGGATTCAGTATTTCTATTTCTTTTTATCTCCTCAGCTAGTTTATTAGCTATTACTCTTTCCTGTGTTATCTTAGTGTTGACCTTAGGTTTTATAGCATCCACCTTCGATTTATCACCGGCTGCTGCTTCCTGCCGTAAAAGAACCCACAACACTGGGTGGCCCTCTCTCCCCCTCTGCTTTCCGGGCTGTTGCTGTTACAGGGTTTACTTACGCACCTGTCCTAAGCCCCTAGTGTGTTGTTACTGGTCTTGCTTGCAGTCAATAATCTTCTTAAGTATTTACAGTTAAGAATGCAGGGGGTATCGTAGTTTCTTATCATTCCTGGTGTTTATCATTCCTTTGTGTAGCTGCAGGTTTCCCTCTGATACCACTGATCTTATGCTCGAAGGGGTTCCTTTGGTGTATTTCATAGTGCAAGTCAGTTGGGATGATTTTCGTTTTGTTTTGTTTGGCTTTTTTGAGGTATGATTGAGAAATAAGTGACTTCTAAGATGTGTTGATATATACATGCATTGTAAAAATGATCACCACAGTCGAATAAACGAACTCATCACCTCACGCAGTTACCGTTCATTTTCCGTCTTTGGTTTCTGTTTTGGCGGTGGTGAGAACATTTCACATTTGAAGTGTACAATGCAATACTGTTAACTGTGATCGCCAGGCTGTGTATCAGATCCCCGTACTTTCTCCTCTTGCTTCCCTGAAACTTCGTACTGTTCGGCCGATGTCCCTCCATTTCCTCCTCCCCTCAGCCCCTGACAACGGCCAGCCTGCTCTTGGCGGCTTGGTTGAACTATTTTAGATTTCTCATGTAAAGAAGATCATCCAGTGTTTGCTTTTCTGTACCTGGCTTATTTGACTTAGCATGATATCCTCCAGGTCCATCCAGGTTATCACAAATGGCAGGAGTTCCTTCTTTTTTAAGGCTGGATAATAGTCTAGTGTATGTGCGTATGGGCATCTGCATGTGATGAATTCTTTCAGCTTGTGTGTATCTGAAAATATCTTTACTTTTGAAAGACATTTTTGCTTCATATAGAATTTGGGTTACCAGGGTCCCTCTCCCCTACCCCATGTCTTAAAGCTTGCATTATTATTATTTTTAAAAGATTTTTATTAATTATTTTTAGAGAAGGGCAGGGAGGGAGGAAGAAAGGGAGAGAAGAATCCATATATGGTTGCCTTTCACCTGCCTCCAGCCACGGACCTGACTGGAGACCTGGCTTGCAACCTGGTTATGTGCCCTGGCTGGGAATCGAACCAGCGACCTTTGGGTTCATAGGCAGGTGCCTATCCACTGAGCCACCAGCCAGGGCTTGCATTATTTCTGATATGAAATCATCTTTAATTCTTTATGTCTCTTTGTACAACATATTTTTTTCCTATGATTTTAAGCTTTTCTGCTTATCATTGGTTTTAGGTGATTCACTGGCATAGTCTACTTCATGTTTCTTGTGCTTGGAGTTCTTCAAGCCTCTTGGATCTGTAGTTTATAGGTTTCATCAAGTTTAGAAAATTTGTGTTAGATCTTCAAATAATTTACCTGTCTCTCATCCCCTCCTCTCATTCGGGTGGCCTAATTGCATGGATATTTAGCCGCTTGAAGTAGTCTCACAGTTCACTGTTGTCCATTCTGTGTATTTTGCTCCTCTGTATTTCATTTTGGGTCATTTCTATTATGTTTCCAAGTTCACTAGCCCTGTTTTCTGCCGTGTATTTTCCGCTGTTGATACCACGCAGTATAGTTTTCATCTTGTACATTGTTGTTTTGATGTCTAGAAGTTTGATGTAGATCTTTCCTTATAGCTAGTGTCAGTGCTGAGGGAATTCTTGGTCACCTTGCTGGTGTGTGAGAATTGCTTGCTGGTGTTGGAACCGCCCCCAAACACACATTAAAATTGGGCTCAGGAACCCACAAGGATGCAAGGCTTTCTTGTCTGTATCCAGACAAATATTTCTGAGATTTGTTCTTGAGTAGAGGTAAGTTACTTTAGAAAGAGTTGATCCTGTCTTACCTTGCTTTCAAGCATCATGAGATGGGATCAGAGCCATGTTCAGTCTGTGGCTAAATTTTCCTGTTACAGATGAAAGACTCTAGGACACTACATGATACCCTGTGAGCTGAGTTTGTTCTTTCTTTCTCCCTGGGAAACAGAGTGAACCGGAAACAGTTGGCTATAGGCGCTGTTCTCAGCCCGACATGTGAACTCTAAGCACTGTTTCCTCCGACCCTCTGCATGGCTGTTTCGGTGAACTTCCCTCACTTGTTTGCCCAGCACACAGCTAAAGGCTGCAGGGGCCCTCTGGACAGCGTGGGACTTCCCTGTGTGCAGCTGGCCTCTGTCCGTTACTCTCCCTGCAAACTCGGACACTGTTTTCTCCCTCCGCCTCCCCAGCTCAGGGCACTCTGCTGGCCCTGGCCCTGGCCCATCTCTGCTTCCCAGGCCACAGCCTAGCAACTTTCTCAAGTCACTGAGCTGAGCACCTGTGGGCTCACATCGTTTCTTGCCCATCTCTCAGGACTAACAGTCTTCTCACCTAGCTTCCAAGATCTTCAGCCTTTTTCTTCCATATACTTTGTGCAGGTTTTTAGTTATTTCAGGTGGGAGGGTGAATCCGATCCCTCACTCCATCTTGTCTGAAAGAGGAAGTGGTTTCATGTGATTTTTAATCTCCTTACACCTTACTGGGTGAGGGTCTTGGCACTAAGTGTGTTTCACTCTCATAATTGCATTTGGTAAAGCATCTCTGTTTATAAAGTAAGTACATTTTTAAAAAGGCAAATGACCTCCTGTGAAAAGACATTTGCAGCATAAGGAAGTTTTGCCATATAAAGGATTGAGGCAAATCAATGACAAAAATGATAGAAATTATAATAAAAATGGATAAATGGCCAGTGAGTATATTTTTAAATGGTTCTCTCTACTAGTAAACAAATGAGGGTAGGCATTATGGTTTGAGTTGAGGGCCACCATTCTTCCGTATGTGTCCAGTGCTGATGAGACAGTGGGCAGTGGGCATTCCCATATGCTTTGGTGAGAGTGGGTACTGGCTGGGTCTTTCTTGTGGGGGATTTGTCAGCAAATACGCAAATGCTTAAAAGGGAGCGTACCTTGATCCATCATTTTACTTTTAGTAACTCGTTCTGAAAACGTTCAGATTACGAACAAAGATTTAGGTGCAGGATGTTTCCTACATCAGTTTTTATAGTGGAAAGAACACTGGAAACCACTTAAAGGGACGTACATAGGGATGGGTAAGCAAATTTGATACATCCGCAATTTGCATTGCATTGCAATTTTTTTGCATTGTCATAGAAAGTCGTATAGTCAAAAATTAAATGACATGAAAAGATTGTTACCGCATGTGAAGTGAAAATCTAGTTTATGAAACAGCTTGTCTGACACGATCCCCAATTTGGTGTCTTGTTGGGTTTTTTTTCAATTGATGCGTAGGAAAAGATTTCATTCCAAAATATGAATATTGATTATTTCTGAGTGGTGAATGGATGTGTGTTTTTTAATTAATTTATTGTTGTATTACAGTTGTCCCATTTCCCCCCATTGCTCTCCCCTGCCTCACCTACCCCAGAATTTGTTTTTTGGGTTTTTTTTAAGATTTTATTTAATTATTTTTTTAGAAAGAGGGGAAGAGAGAGAGGCAGAGAGAGAGAGAGACATCGATGTATGGTTGCTTTTCACCTGCCTCCAGCCACAGACCTGACTGGAGACCTGGCTTGCAACCTGGTTCTGTGCCCTGGCTGGGGAATCGAACCTGCGACCTTTGGGTTCGCAGGCCAGCACCTTATCCACTGTGCCACCAGCCAGGGCTGCCCAGAATTTGTTTTTATTTCCTTAACTTTGACTTGTATTTTCCAGTTTTCTACCGTAAATATGCATTACATCGCCTTCGTAAAGAGAGGAGGCTTACTTTCTTCGCTATCTTCCGTGTTTGTAAACTGTTGGCATTTTTATGCCCTAGGCCAGGCACTGGCTGGCTGGCTTTCACCACCACAGAGGGCCAGATGGTAAATCCTGTAGGCCTGTGGGCCAGACGGCCTGCACCGCAGCTGTTCGTGCTGCTGTTGTAGCAAGGAAGTCACCATAGACAACATGGAAGTGAGTGAGCGTGGCCGTGTTCCAGGAAATCTCGACTTGTGAAAAGAGATGACAGGCCACACTTGGCTCGTAGGATGTCTTTTCTCACCACTGCTTGGGTGCCCGGGTCACGTGGAGTCCCACCTCCCTCTGTTTTTTGGTATTTGCAGGCTTGTATTCCGTTGCTTTTCTCTGCCTGCGGAATTAGGTACAACCATGAACCCACGTGTGTCATTCGCATTAGCAAAACAATGTATATTGATCAAGGTTTTCTTCCTCCCTCTTATTTCAGACTGGTCTCTTAAAGCCGTTAGTCTATTGTTATTTTGGCTTTTCTTTCCTCAGTCACAAAGGGCTTGCTTATTTGACAGTCCGTGGGGCCCGAAGGCTTTCGTTAGAGAAAAATTAAACGCTTAGCAGCGTGGTTTTCCGGTGCCTAAATATTTATTTCTGCAATTAAATATGCATGCAGTGGATAACGAGGGCTTTTTCTGGATAAAACTTCAAACACCGAATCCTGTTCTCCCCAAAGGGGCAGCTAAGTCTCGTGTCGATCAATAATACATGAATAATTCCCCCAAAAGTGCTTTCAGAAATCATCTCAACTGCCCCACAGCCCGTCAGAGCACCATCCAAGCGGAAGCCCGGGGGTCAGTTTTAGTTTGGCTTCTCCTGAGTTACCAGCGACATCGTGAGCTTGATGGTGTCCCCATGAACCACTCTTGATTCTGGGTCCTCTGTCCGCTGTGGGTGTCACGAAGAACAAGTGTGGGGTGGAAGGAGCTCCCGGGCCAGCCTGGCCCTGGTGGCCATGGACTCCGTGAAGAGGGTGAGTCACCCCCTGGCTGGTGTGGCGTAGTGGGCACCAGCCTGCAAACTGGTTCCATTCCCAGTGAGGACACATGCTGGGGTTGTGGGCAGGCAGGGTACCAGTTGGGGACCTCCATCGATGCTTTTCTCCCTCTCTTTCTTTACCCCTCTCTCTACAAAATTTAATTAAGTATTTAAAAAGCACGGGTGAGGCTGATGTAAGGACACTATTATGGAAGTTTTGTGGCTGTTTACCAAATGCTCTTTTGGACACTTTGTAAATTGGAGTATAGTTGAAATACAATATTAGGTTAGTTCCAAGTGTACAGTGCCATGATTTGACGTTGGCATACCTTACCCTGTGGTCACCCCATGAAGTCTAGCGATCGTCTGTCCCCATGCAGACTTATCCCAGCACTATGTTCCCCTCCACTTTTTCACTCCCTCTCTTTCCTTTGGCACCCGCCAGTTTGATGTCTACTTCTGTGAGTCTGTTGTTCGTTTCTTTGTTTGTTTTTAATTCCACGTAGAAGTAAAACCATATAGTATTTGTCTTTCTCTGTCGGACTGACTTCACTTAGCCTTGGGTTCCATCCATGTTGCTGCAACTAGCAAGAGTTCATGTTTGCATGGCTGAGTCGTGTTCCCTCGTACATACGTGTGCCCCACAGCTCTATTGGGTCATCTGTTGGTGGGCACTGGGCCGCTTCCCGATGTCGGCTGTTGTAAACCAGGCTGCAGTGAACACGGGGCAGCATGCGCCTTTCCAAACGGACGTTTTTGTTTTCTTTGGATAAACACCCCGAAGTGGGATTGCTGGGGTGTGTGGTGCAGCCATTATGCAAAATAGTATCGAGAGGTACCAAAAAACTAAAAGTAGAACTACCGTATGGTGGAATTAGAACCCACCAGAGAGCAGGGACCTGGGGACTCTGCCGGGGAAGTCCCCGTGACTCAGGCAGGTTCAACTGGGGACACTTTTGCTCCCTCCCCTTCTCTCAGCCACCCCACCCAACGGTGTTGCTGGGCACCGAGCCAGTCCTCCGGCAAGTACCCGGTGCTGCTGTGTGTGGCCTCCTGCCACGTAGGTCACACCTGCACCCGTGAAACATGCTGTGATTACAGTCACAGGGGACCGGGCTCGCTGAAGGCACACTGCTGCGGAGCCACAACCCCCCGCCACGCCTGCGTCACGCGCACGCCGATGCCTGAGCCCTCGGAACCCGTGCCGGTGTGACTGTGGCCTTACCCTTACCCTGGTAGGGCCCAGGGCTCTCTCTCTCTTGTCGTATGTTCGAGAGGCACCGCCCATTTCACAGCTGTGGATTTCCCCCTTCTGTCTCCTCAGAAATCGCAGGTACTCCGGTGTCTGAAATTTCTGGGCCTTTCTCAACCGACGGCATCGCCAGCAACTGCGTCCCCACCCTGCCTTTGAACAAGCCCGTCCTGTGGATTGTCTCCTACTCTCTCATGAGCGTGTGTGGCGTCATCCTCCTTGTCTTAATCGTCCTGCTCCTGGTCCCCATCCAGTGCCGCCATGGCCCCCGGGACCCCGAGGTCGTCAACGATGAGTCCTCTCTCGTCCGGCATCGCTGGAAATGAAGAGCGGAGCCTGAACTCGGGCCACCTTGACCTCGGCCACGAAGAGGAAGTTCAAGTGCGGCAGGCGAAGGGCTGCCAAACCAGGTTTCTTCCCGTGTGTCCGTGAGTCTTAAATCTCTGTTCCGCTCCCAGATGCCTTCCAGATTCACTGTATTTTGATTCTTGATTTCTTAACTGCCTTCTTCCAAGAAAAATGATAATAAAAAACACCTCATTCTAAAACCAAAACAGAGTGAATTGGGCTTCAGACTTTTCTGCGACTAGTACGCTACCAAGCCGTCCCGACGTGCCTGAGATAAAAAGCAAGCTCCCGTCTCTGGAGAGGCGAGGGTCCTGGGGTTCCTTGCTCTTCTCAGCTAACGGGAAGCTTTGCATACTTATTGCACTTAAGGGTACTTTGCACCAGGCGTCAACCAGGGTCCGAGCGGTCCAAGAAGGCTCCCCTGTGTGGGAGGAGAAGCGGCCTGGGGCCTGAGGATAGAGCAGCCCTTCCCCGTTATGTCGGAAACAGCGGCAGGTCCCCGTCCTGGGTCTCTGCAGCCAGAATGGAGAGCATCATCCACGGCCCCACCAGCCTGTTCTAAAGACGGACCACCGCGGCGGAGTGACAAGAAAGCCCACTCTTGTGCGCTCGATGCATCCGTAGTGGTGTTGGTATAAAAGTCTTTTTAAAAACTACCTCTGCTCAGGGTCCTAGCCGAGGTGGGGGTACAGGAGGCTGGTTCCAGCCATCGCCCTCTCTGGAAAGAACCCTCCTTCCAACGGGCTGGACAAGCGGTGCTAAGCCCCTCACACATCAAGGACTCTGGTCACCAAGCTGGTCTTTAGAGTAGAGGCTTTTCTTACTCAGAATCTGTAAACAGCGTTTCAATGAGAGAAGCAAGTTCTTTGTCACTAGCTTGGTGGTTCCTTTTTCCAAATCTTCTCTGAAAGGAGGCTGATCATTACCCTTTAGAGAAGTAGGGGACGGGTTGTGCTCCTGACCAGCTCTCAGGGGAAGAAGATGCAAGACATACAAAGGACGTGGAGGGACCTTCTAGTTATTCCTGTGCTTTGAAACCCTGTGAAACCCTGTGAAACCATGAGAGTCAGCTGAGACACATCGGTTGATCAGATGGCCCACGTGCTCCCTGTCTTGGTGGGCTCATCTTGGGTACCCCATTGGGCCTGCCATGGTATCCTTCTTTGGGAAAACCTCTGGCTATGATTTGAGGCCTGGTGTCCTTCTTTGGGGAAACCTTCTCTTGCTATTATTTGAGGACTTTGCCAAAGAAAAGCAGAAACCTATAAAACTCGATAAGATTCGCCTTCTATGATCCGATGTAATTAGGAGAAGGGTTCAAAACCGTCCTCCCTTCCCTCTTGCTCATGTACCAAGTTCAACGTGCCCTTTGCGTTGCTACTGGGAAGAGTTGCATAGACAATAAAAGTCCACTGGAAAGGCTCACTGTGGAGGCCCTCCTGGGGCTGGGGTGTTGTTTGTACTCCCAATAGACTCCATGGGGATGTGTCAGCTCTCTGCTCTGCTCCCTGGACCCCAGGGTCACCTCCATCTTGAGAAATAGATGACAGTGCCAAAGAGATTCAAGGTCGCTTCCACATGTCGTGGTGTCCTCGCTGGCTGCCCTGTTCTCGCAGATCCTTGTGGAGAAGAATATGAATTTTCCGTGCTACCCAAGGTCCAGCATGGCAGGAAGGAGTCGAGGCCCTCCTAGGGGAGGATAAAGGGGTGAAATGTGTTTATCAGGTCTCATGATCATGCCTGGTCTCGGCTAGTGGGGAGGGAATAGTGTCCAACATATTTCGGAGTCAAAAATCCCTGGCATTGTCATTCTCTTCTTGTCGTATTGGCATTTTCCCTTTTGGCTGTCATTTGGGGAACCACGTTGCATAGATGCAACCCCCCTAGACAGGGCCTTTCCCTTGCTGTGAACAATCTGAACCCCCGAAATAAACAGAGGAGTTTGCAGGGTGGCCTGGTTGGTTTTGCTTCTTGCTTTTTTTTTTTTATGCCAGGTGTTCTATGCTCCATTTCCCTTCTCTGGGTTCCGAGCCCAGAATATTTCTGGTGCAGCCGGTTGGCAGACCCTGGTCCCGGAATACATGATAATAGCAAGTTAGATTTCCAACAAGGGTACGTGGATGAAGTTTGCTGTAACTCTTTGTATTTGGTATCAAGAGTTCTCTACCTTCCCATCTCTGATGTCATTAAAAGTGACATTTTAATGGGAATACTTAAATGACAAAAGTATAATTTAGCAACAAGAACGGAATAGACAGTTGAATGTGGGACATTTTCCTGGCAGGCCTTGCTGCTGAAAATTGGAATTTGAGTCAAAACTCTGTTAGTGACTCCCACCTCCTGGAGTTATGTAAATTGAGGCTTAGCTGGTGGGGGGGGGGGGGACCTTCAACTTAGCATTAGGTTGCTGTCAGACCCTTGTCAGCTCTCTGATGGGAATGAATGCTTCTGCCCAAACATACATAAACAATACCGTTGTGTTTTTGAATCCAGTGATGCTTTATATTCCTGGTAAGGTATTTGGAAACCCGACATGAAATCCTGTCTTCAGCAACTGAAACCGTTGGTGAAAAAGAACAAGAAGTGGGATGGGGACCAAATGGGTTTTGTTTTTCCCTCTTGGGAATTTAAACACCCCTAGTGATGGATCGGGGCGGGGGGGGGGGGGTTCCGCTGCTATTTCCCACGCACGGTTTTGTATTTTTCCTGAATCTAAAGCAAGTGTGCAGCGTGGGACAGCAGAGGAGGCTTCCAGACCACAGTCCACGGCCTGCCCAGCGGAAGGATTTTACCTGATGACCTGAAATGCAGAGCCTCCGTTGGAGGTAACGGGGGTTAATGGGGGTTCCCAGCCTGCACCCTTCGCTGCTGCTCTGCACACCTTAGAGGCGTCGATTTTGCAAAGCAGTTGTGACGGGGGAATTGCATGATCTCATTTAAGAGTCGAGGAAGAGGTATTTCAGTATTTAATAGGTTCCCTGGGGGAACGAGCATGTGTTCATTTCCCCTTTCAGGTTCCCCACAGCCCGTCATGGTTCGGTTCTAAGTTCTGGCCTGGTGCCACTCCGCAGCATGGGGAACAAATTACTGCCCCACAGCCTGCCTCACGGACAACAATAATCCAGTTCCACCGGCAACGTCCTGATTAGTGGAAACCAGATCATCGCAGGGGATCCCCGTGTGTTTTCGCTTGCGCAAACTTTCTGGAATTGATTAAAATTTGCCACTGAAAGTGCTCTTCTTGGTTTTTGAAAGAAGAGCCACAGCACCACCATAAAATGTAACAACATGGTTTTGCCCAGAAAGATACTAAATATTTAGTGCCGGGAAAACGGGAAAACGGCACACGCCCGAAGTTGCTGTGTACATTTTAGGCGGGCCCTGAGAATGTCGTATTTGGACGGTCAACTGTGTACCGATTAAACAGCACACGGGAACACCGCATTTTGAGAGAGGGGAAGGAACATAGAAAAATAACAGCGGCTAACAAAATATGCAGAAACCGCTCTTTTGACAAAGGAGCTTTAATTCTGGGAATCGCTGCAGATTTCTTTTACCTTTGACATTGCTGGATCCATGGGAGACGTAAATTGTTTCCCACGGTTGCAGACTTGAGGAATATTCCAGCTGGGGTCCTGAGCCTAATGTCAACATAAAGGGTGGCACCCAAGCCAGGTGCCAGCACCTTGCAAAGGCTCACCTGGTGCTATTCAGAGTCCTGACGCTTCCATAGGCGCCCCTGGTGACTCTAGGGAGGGGGAACCATGGTTTGGGCCTTGAGCAAGCGCCCTGGGCCCAGGAGATTGTCACCCTGGGCAGGTGGAGACAGACTGACGCCGCAGCCACCTGTATTTGTGCAAGTGTGCCAAAGTCAGGCCTGAGGATAGCACCCATGTGTCTGCCAAACCTCCGGTGCCCTTAGTTACTGGAATTCAATACAGGGTGGGGCAAAGGCAGGTTTCCTATTCGTCTGGCAAATAATGCAATTGTAAATAAATAATAAACCAAGAGTAAACTCTGGTTGGCATACTCCCCATTGTCAACCCACTTTTGCCCAACCCTGTATGCGTGTCTGGAGGATATGTTCAGTGTTCTCCCACCTTTGCCCGAGCTTTCTCCGAGGGTTCTGCAATCATATTGCATGCAATCACCTAGTGTTTCTAAAGGTCATCGCACTGTAAGCTTTCACAGTACGCTTGCTCTTAAAGAGAGCCAAGAGGCACAGAAGGTCCCTGATAAACTCAGATCCAGCCTAGGGCAGGAGTGACTGCAAGACACCTGATCGCTGAGGTCCAAGGGCATCCTCGGGTCCCCTGGGAAGCCTCCCAGGGCTCGTTGGGGTGCCATTGCCCAAGCAATGAGTCTGAGGATGTCCAGTAAGCATCTCAGGACATAGGAGAGGGGTGATGAAATATTTGCCTGGCCCTTAGACCCCCTGCCACACAGGGTTGGCCCTCGCCTGCGAAGCAGCCATGGGAAGAGGCTGTTCCCTTTTGCGGGTGGGAAATGGTTTGCATCCGTCCCCCTGGGGGAGGCCTAAATTGTAGGTTCCACGCAGCGGTCCCCAGGGCCCATCAATCCGAGTAGACTATTTTGCCACAATAGATGTTTGATTCTATAACGACAAATTACACAGGTTCAGAAAATGGATTTTGAGTCACTTGAGCCCAGCTGTCACTGAAAGGAGGCCTGAAGCCTTGCATACCTTTGGAAATGAGAGTCTCCTGACCGTGGGTGTTTATGCACAGAATTCCCGTCATTTCCGTGGGAATGTCTGTATTACGGTTCATGATGGAGGCACGGATCCGAGTTCCCGGAGAGGGCTCATGTCCCCAAGAGGCAGCAGAGCATTTTCCCCCTGTTACGTGCTGCTGGTGCAGGCGGCTGAAAACTTGGCTGATACAAAGAAGGTTTCGTCTTGCTTCCTTTTACCTCCTAGAGCAAAATGTCCCATGAGCCCCACATTTTTTCAAGCTAACACTTCTGAACAAAAATGAAGAAAACCTGAAAGGCTAACCTTTTCTGCAATAAAGAATGAGCCAAGTTAATTCAGGATCGATTATCCTATCGTGAAAATCACCCAGAATAAACTTCCTCCACTTCAGGTTCTTCCACGATTCTGTGTTCTCCGTTGCTGGTGATGTCAGCCAGGGGTTTCTATTTCTCACCTCCCTAACTGTAGATGCAATGTTCTCATCCGTGAGGGTGGAAATTCCCCGCGTTGGAATTAGTACCTATGAAAGAGAATGAGTGAGACTTGTCATGTAATCAAAGCTGAATTTCTGTAATTAAGATCATGTATTTCCTACTATTTCTGTTCGTTGCACAGTTAAGTGTACTTAATGTTCCAAAGCCCTGTGTTCAGTCATTTATAGCAGCCCCTGGTTTTTTCTTAAGCAGGGGGACTTGGCTGCTGCGGCCGTCCTGGGTATTTCTGCGCGGGAGGAAAAACCGCCACGTCCTACCCCAAATCGGACGCTAGAGGGCGCGCTTTGCAAAATGTGCCGCATGGTGTGTACCTCGGATTTAACAGCATTCAATGCACGCTTCTTAAACTGTCTCTTGGAAACGCTCAAGATTATTTTATATCTCCCTTTTGGAACTTTTCCTTCATTTTTAGCACACCGTGTTGAGTTAAGGTTGTGATAGGACCCAGAGTTGGAGTAAAGAGGTATTGGCTCCGCAGACACTGGCCAAGTTGTTGTACCCTTCAAAGCGGGAGTTTTCTACAATCGTATTTTTGTACTTGTGTGTTCCACCCATTTACGAGGTAGAAGAAAAAAAAAAAGATTTTTGGCTTGTTTGAATAAATAATATTCACAAATTGTTGGGTTCGGATTTTGTTTTGTAATAGTTCGAGTCACACTTCTGGGGTGACAGTGAGTAAGGTGCTGTGGTCCCCTGCTTTACGTAGGTTCCCCAGGAAGGACCAAGTATAAAATTGAGTTGGGGGGAGGGCCCAAGCTCAGTCACGAAGATGTAAAGCCTCCCGAAAATGGGAAAAACAGAAAGTGTACTTGAGTGTGAGGCCAATCCTGGGAGTGGAGGGAAAGACCCGGTGTAGAAAAGACACACAGGAAGCGCCCCGACGTGGTTGTTAGGGTGGGACAAGGTACTCAGCCTGGTGCTGGAGGCTGGATATGGCTGGATGGGGAGCACCTGCACCCCCCCCCCCACACACACACACACGCACAGGCAACCCCCTGAGAGGAGATGGTATTCTCCAAACTACGAACAGGAAACCAGCTCCTAGTCGCGTGCCCAGGAGAACAGCAAAATAAAAAAAGGGCGGGGGGTCCCTGGGAGGACACCCAGCGCCCCCAACCTGCCAAAGCGAATCTTTCTCCAGCTCACACTCACGGGGGCGCTGATCACGCCTTCCGAAAGCAGAAGGCTCCTCTGAGGGGCTGTGAATCAAGCCAGGTGAGTCAAGACGTCATCCATGAGCTGTAATCTAGTTGCAACACATACCCTTGAAAAACTACGTTTCTTTCCATGGCTGGACAGTGTGTGACAACACCTAGACAAGATAAAAAAGGAAAGGTCGATTTTCGTTTTAGGAAGTGAGGCAATAGTTACTCAAAAAAAAAAAAAAACAGAAGAGGAGACGTGCTTTCTAATAACCCAGGAGGATTGTTCGATTTGGGTGTCCAGGGATGTCGCGTGCTCCTGGGTTAGATTTTGTCATCCCTCAGGGGCGGGGTGGGGCCGGCGAATGTGGTTTCGCATGTTTGTCACTAGGGGGTGCTATTGTGGCGCCAGTTTGCGCTTTGATTTTTTTTTTTTTTTTTCAGTGTGGTTTTCTTTCATAGGCAGCTTTTTATCAAATGTGTGTGTGTCGTTAAACTACATCCCAGCAACTAGTCACAGCGGCCCAGCCCTTCATTCTTCTCAACAATACAATCTGTAAATTATGCTGGCTACACGTCTGGTAGGTCATGAAGGTAATCCATACATGACATGCCTCTCCGGCCCAGGCCTGTCTAGCTGGCTGTCCCACAGCCAAGTCAGCTGAGTGTCAGAGATGCCATCAGGTCCCCAGGGTCTCCCTGTTGGTGGCAGAGCCCAGACCCATGATCTCAACCCCTATGCTACCGTCTATAAAGTTAAAAATGGGAAATTGGAAAGAAAATTATTATTTTTTAAAAATTAGGAATGGTGTGTGCGACAGTCAAAATGTTACACAGGAAAATATTGGGGAATATATTTGTTTCAAGATTTATTGAACAGCACATTCTAGACATACATATTTGATATCTTATGACATTTTACCCTCAGAATAGTAACATTGGGTGCACATCGTTACTAAAAAGATTTCTTTAACCCTGGGTGTTCACCATTATATTTTTGCCAGTTTCCCCAGTTGCCTCGGGATTGGATAAAGTTTTCTTCTAGTAGTTTCCTCAAAAAAGGACTTCTAGAAAGAAAAGTTGCTGAGCCCTTGCTTGTTAGAACTATTTGTAACCTTTATGCGTAAAGAAAATGTTAGTGCTGGCTGGTGGCACAGTGGATAAGGCGCTGGCTTATGAAACCCAAAGGTCCCTGGTTCTCAATTCCCAGCCAGGGCATATACCCAGGTTGCAAGCCAGGTCTCCAGCCAGGTCTGTAGCTGGAGGCAGGTGAAAGGCAACCATACATGGATGTTTCTCTCCCTCTCTGCCTCTCTCCCTTCCCCACTCTGAAAAATAATAAATAAAATCTTAAAAAAAAAAAAAAAGAAAGAAAGAAAGAAAGAAAATGTTGGCTGCATGTAGAAGCCTTGTTCTGAGTTTCTTTTCTTCAGCTTCCTGTAGCTGTGACATTGCTATCTTCTGGTTCGGCCATTGTGTTGGAGGAAGCTGAGATCAGCTCTAGCCTCATCCCCTTATTTTAAGTGACTGGACATGTTTTCCTTAGCTGCCCAAACTGTACTTATCTTAACGTGCAAGAAGTCTAGGAGAGAACTTATGCTAATGATTTCTTCTGATCCTCCTTTTTGATGTGGACTTCAATGACACCTATGTTAGCTCCGCTTTGCTTGCTTATCTTCCGTATATTATATTACAGTATTTTAAAATATTTATTTTCTTATACTTTATTTTTATCGACCTTATTTCTATCAACTGTGGTCCTTACTATGTTTTTATGAGTATCTTTTTCCTTCAGGGCTTTTTCTAATGATTTTTATCTTTCCCTTTTATGCCTTTCTTGAGTTGGGTTAGCTCGAATGTCTTATTTTGCTGTCTTCCTCCCATTTTTGCATTTCTTCACTACGGGCCTCTGTTGGAAAAACCCATCCAATAAGTTGTCCTTTACTTTGTGATGAAATGTGATGAAATGCATGTTTTTCATGGCTCTCCGAAAACCTTCTTCCTGGTGAATGTTCTTCATTTGATGGTAAATTTTGCTACTCTTTTTCACATTTTTAAAAAAGATTTTATTTATCATTTTTCAGAGAGAGAGGAAGGGAGAGAGGGAGAGAAACATCAGTGTATGGTTGCCTTTCACCTGCCTCCAGCTACAGACCTGGCTTGCAATCTGGTTACGTGCCCTGGCTGGGAATCGAACCAGCGACCTTTGGGTTCACAGGCCGATGCCATACCCGCTGTGCCACCAGCCAGGGCTCTTTTTCACATTTTTTTTAAAACAGCATTTGCTCATCCATTCCGTCTGAGATCCTGTTTTAAATCTGCCACTCACTCCCCATGCAACTGCAGACCAGCTCTTTGCACGGGGCAGAGAAGCAGACTTCACCTACCCTCCCAGGCTTCACATACCAACACTCCCTTTGCTGCCAAAGGGGAGGACTCTGGCCTGGAAATCGCAGCGCGTGTGTGCTGTTCCATGGCCTGGACTTCTGAGTCTCTGAGAGGAGCCACCGGCCCTGTTCCCACTTCTTTCCCTTTCCTGATGCTGGCAAGAAGCAACGAGGCTCTCCGCTGCGGGTGAGCCCCTCGCTTGGGGACAGTTTTCTGGGGCCCTCTCACCTTGGCTGAGGCTGGGCCCCCGGCCACTGGCTGTTCTCCGTCTCTCTGCCCTACCTTACGTATCTCCGCTGCTCTTGGCCGCTTCTACCTACCCTTTGCAGCCTGCAACTTCTCTCTCCTTCCTGGTTTCACTAAAAAAAAGCAGGGTTTGAGGCTGGTGGTTTACTTCTTGTTTCATGTTTCTTGGTTCTCCCCTACACTTTCCAAGAGGAAAAGGAGGAAGTTGCTGATTTCCGTGTTCATGCTAGAAGTTGAGCCTTTGCTTTTCTTTGTATGTATTTTGACTTCCTCCTCCTCCTCCTCTTTTTCTTCTTCTTCTTCTTCCTTTTTTTACTCCAAGAATGTTTTAGTTTGGTTATTTTACTATTTTTAAACTGTTTTATTGGGACTTCCAAATTGATTAAACATGTTCATTGCTATGCTATGCAAAGTAAAAGTAAAAAGTGATCTAACTGTTCAACAGTGAAGACATAGGGTAATTATCCATGCATATGTCCATAGGGGAGAATCCACAGCAACCATGTAAAATGTAGTTTAGTAATTTAAAGATCAGGAAATGATATTATTTTATTAAGAGGAAAAATAGTATAAACGGCAGTGAGGTCAACAATGTTAAATGCACACACCTACACACACACACACACACCACACCACACCACACACACACCACACACCACACACACGCACACACACCACGCAAAGAGGCCAAAGCCAAGGGAGTAACGCATCCAGACGTGGAAGCAATTTTCTCTAACGGCATTACAGGTGACTTTAAATGTCCTTTTAAAAGTTCTGTGTTTCCCGCAGAAGGGTGGGGCAAAAGTCGATTTACGGTTGTAAGCACGCAAAGCACAGGGTTCACGCTTCTAACTGATTAATGATTCTATTATTTTCCATACAAACAACTGTCGTCCTACTTGTTCCCTGCCCGGGATATTGTACTTTTATAATCAGAAAATTCTGTTCGAAGTACATTTTAAAACCATGGTCACTGTCTTCTTTCTGTTCCTCAAACCTCATCCTGTTTGGTTTTCATTCTATTGCAACAGATGGGACTCACCCACCCCACAGTGTCCCTCTTCACCCTTCACCCCTCACACTGACTTGCTCGTTGATCCTTTTGGTCCCTCCCAAAGGGGTCAAATCTCACCCCCTCTGCCAGGCTTGTTCTGAAGATTTGTCTTCTAGACTCTCGGATTGGTTCCCTTATTTGCCTCCTGGCGCCGCACCTGTTGCACCCGGAACCCAGCTTCTCTGTGGTTGTACCTCACCCCCAACCTGCACTCCAGCACCGCTCCTAGAGTCAGGCGCAGCCAGCAAGTTGTGTAGCACCTGGCACTCAACAGCCTCTGCAAACCATCAAACTGACGTGGGCTGTGCCGGCTGCTTCGGGCCGGCTGAGTCTGTCCCGCCCCCTCGATGCGGCCTGTGCCGTGGGGAGGAGGCAGGCTCCATCCAGCTCTCAATTCCAGCCCTAACCAGCCCTGAGCGCTGCTGAAGGGGTGATGACTTGTCCATCCTACGTCCCTGCACTCAACCGTCCAAAGAGCCAGTTAGCGCTTTGATGGACTGAATGGTGTTAGGAGCAGAAAATGCTCAGATGTCCTCTCTCTACTTCCAGTTTTTCATTGGGTTGTTCGGACAACTTCATTGGGTGGCTGGAGCGGACAGGAAACAGAGGGTCCGTAGGGTTGGTGGCCTTGGGTTCTTTTTCCTGGATGACATCCACATTCACACTCCACGCAGCAGGGATTGGGGTAGGTCACGTGACTTGTTCAATGCTGGCCCATGGTAGAGGCATGGCTTGTTAGTAAGGTTTTTTTTCCTGTGTATCCCACATTTTGTGGACTGTGCTTCATTTCCTTGGCCCTCTTTTCACTTGGGAGTTTCAAGCTCACTCTTTAAGAGCATTTCCTTGGGGAGCTGAACTTGGCCTGTGTGAGGAGGGAACGTTCTGGGACAGAGTTTCGGGCCCACGACCCAGAAGCCAGACTCCCGAAGGAGAGCTGAGAGGCTCTGAATCAATATTGTGTTTAGTGATTGCTTTTCACTCACTTGTGACAGAAGTCTCTGCAACAGAGGGAAAAAGATGTTCGATGAAACCCCGACCTCGGTGAGTATAAGGAAACCTGCCTCTCAGTCTTGCTGGCCTTGCTCAGGAGAAAGGGGGATGGACCTAGAACAATGGTGCGCTCTCTCTCTCTCTCTGTGTTCCCTAGGTCAGGCTCCTCCTGGTTTAACACGCACATAAATCACACCAGGATCTTGTTAAAATGTGCATTCTGGTGGTATAGGTCTGGGGCAGGGCCTCTCTGACCAGTCCCAGAGATGCTGCTGGCCCAGGGTCCCATTAAGAAGCAAGGTCTGTGTTACCTCCCCCATCCCACCTTCAGTAAACACCCTCCATGGTTACTGCCTCTCACCATCCTTCCTCTCACCATCCTTCAGACTCCAGCCAGGCCTCACCACTTCCTGGAAGCCCTCCAGGCTCTCCTGAGAGGAAATGGAAACTGAGCATCCTGCATGATGATGTCAATGAGCTCAGCCTGTAGCTCATGCCTGAGTGAGTGGTGTCACGTTGTTCCACCAGAAATCTGTGCTGGTCCTGGCTTTGGGGACAGTGATACTAGAGACATCCCCTGTATCTGCAGGGAGGGTTAGTTCCAGGACCTGCCTCAGATAAGTAGGTAGGTTAATCTTTGTCGCCAAGTCCATTCTCCCTGCACTCTGTTAAATCTTTTTGAGGTTACTTACAATAGCTAATGCAATGGAAATGCTATGTAAATAGTCATTTCACTGTATTGTTTAATGATCAACTTCCTGGAATTTTTTTCTGGGATATTTTTGATCCACAGGTATAAAGAGCGAATTCTTTTGTAAATCAGTGAGTGGTTCCTTATCTATGTTTTTCTAAGCATTTTACAATTGCCTTAAGATGTTTTTAAATCCCAGACAGTAGAAAGACCCTAGGTGTCGTGCCAAGATCCATCTCTGTACCATGCACGCTGGTTTCATTCTCGGAGGACTATGGGGATTCTCCCCCATGCTGCCCAGCCCCTGCCAGGCTGCCCCTTCCACCCACCCATTTATGTACCTAGCAGGGAGCAGCCCTGTGAACTTACCTGACCCTCCAGGAGCAAGAAGGCCATGGGTTGGGTTCTATGGACCGTGGCCTGGGCAGTTTCCTCCTGATTCCTGGTTGTCAGCCTTGCTTCCGTTATCAAAAAGACATTTGTTCCGTGTGCCCTTTGAAACTAACTCATGCTCTGAGACTCAGGCCAGCTCTACACGGGTCACGGTCCAATAAGGGAGAGGACCCTCTGACATCCCTTCCGCGTGCGATGGGGACACTAACACCCACCTTACCATGATACCTCAGGTTTACATGACAAAGGTTATGCCTTTGCTTACTTTTCAGTCCCAGCACAGCCTGGGGCCTAGCAGGCAGTATTGCTCCATGGATACTCTGACATTGAATGTATGAATGAATGAGTGAACGAATGAATGAATGCACTTGCAAAGCCAAACACTTAGAAGAAATAGGAGGTACTAATATGAGCATTTTTTAAAATAGCTTTGAAAGAAATGAATCCAACCCAGGAAGAGCGAAATTCTCAGGACGTGGCTGAGGAAACTCCAACAAGTAGCTCTGTAAAAAATAGGCAAAATACACAGTGATCAGTGACCAGGAAGGAGGGGGAAAGGAAGGTGCGGTTCCATCAGGTGTCATTAGAACAGCCCCGGGGCTTATCTACCTGCTCACTCCTGTTTCCAGTCATTGAACAAATGTTTGGACAGGGCTGACTGTTCCCCAAGTCCTGCCCTAGACCCTGGGGGTTCAGCTGGGAACCAGGCAAAGACCCCCATCCTCATAGAACCTGCAGTCTCTCAGGGAGTGGGTTACATCCCAGATAATAAGCTAATAAGGAAACGTCTAAGAGAATGCCAGGTGGTGCTCAGTGCTAGGGAGGAAGGGCCAAAGGCAGGGGATGGGGAGGGAGTGACAGGAAGAGGCTTGAGCGGCTGGAGTTTCTGTAAAGACCCCCAAGACCCGTTTCCACAATACCGCCCAGGCAGACTGCCCTTCCGTGGCTTCCCCTCCCCTCCAGCATTAACCTGGGTCGATGTGCCAGCCAGCTCTCACCTGCACGGATGAGGGCGGGGAGGTCAGAGGACCTGTTCTCTCCAGACACAGGGCTGCTACCAGCCCTGCAGAGGGTGTGGCCGCCATGCTCTGCCCAGGTGTCCCCAGCCAGGCCAGTTCAGTGCTGCCCATGCTGCTTTGCTCCCCCTGCCGCCCGGGGGGCAGCTCCTTGCTCGGTACCAGGAAAGGTCTGGCCCAGCATTACTGTCCTGTTCAGTGTGTCTACAACGGAGGGACAGGAGGAACAGCTTGTCTGTGTGATGGCAGCAGACTCCCAGGCCCGGCTTGCTGGTTGGTACAGTCACTAAGGTCTCCCTTCTTCAGCTGTCCACACCTTAGGGGCCTCTCACCTGCCCCCCCTGCCACTTCCCCTAACTAGGCCCTCCTGCAAGGAGCCAGACCACCACTGGGCCCTTGTCCCAGAGGTTCAGAGGACTTCGCAGGTGCTTCCACCTTGGCACCTGTGGCTCTGGTCTCATATTATCCGCATGCAGAGGGTCAAGTGCCATTTTATAAACGAAGGGGTTGCCGGGAGGGGGAACACTGGTGACCTGGCACTGTTCTCTCACTTGCATGGGCACGGGAATCCCCAGGCATCCAATGCAAAGGAAGACTCCACCTGGGGAGGGTGGGGGCCCTGCAGGCCTAACGAGCCCCAGGTGGTGCGGGTCCTGGGCCTGAGTATCAAATGCTGCCACGCCTCTCTCCTCCCATCCCTCCCATCAGCTTTCGTGGTTCCCAGCTGGGGGCAGCTGTGCCTCCCAGAGGGACAATTTTTGCTGTCACAATCTGGGGAGTTGCCTCTGGCCAAGTAGTAGGCAGAGAACAGGAATACATACCCCTACGCATCCTGCCCCAGGCAGGCCCACCCTCCCAGCAAAGAAGCATCTGGCCCCAAATACCCACAGGGCCCAGGTTGAAAGCCTGCATGCTCATTCAGTAGCACCTGATTCGGAGTACGCATTATTACTATATTTACTATATATTACTATTATTATAAAAAGGGTCCCTCCTAGCCCTGGCTGGTGGCACAGTGGATAAGTGGATAAGGCGTCGGCCTGCAAACCCGAAGGTCACTGGTTCAAATCCCAGCCAGGGCACATAACCAGGTTGCAAGCCAGGTCTCCAGCCAGGTCCGTGGCTGGAGGCAGGTGAAAGGCAACCAAACATGGATGTGTCTCTCCCTCTCGGTCACTCTCCCTTCCCCTCTCTCTAAAAGTAATAAATAAAAAATCTTACAAAAAAAAAAAAAAAAAAAGGAGGGGGGGTCTCTCCTAGACAGTGGCATTGGGATCTTTGGGGTGAGGTCTTGGTTCTATACTTTCATGTGCACACTGGGCTCATACTGGGGACCCCGTACACTCCTGGCAATTGCACAGCACACTTTGGCTGACGCTGGCCAATGGGACGGGAGCAGCCTGAAGGCCTCCGCACTTGGCGGTCTGCTCAGGACCGGGGGAAGCTGAGGGCCGCTGGGGCGCCGCGGGGCGGGCTCCACCCCGTGCCACAGGTTGCTGCCCGGGGTTCTCTCCTGCGCCCCCAGCAGTCCCATGCCACACACAGGGCCTGCCGCTGGCTTTCACGCCCCCTTGATGAACACTATGGCGGTTGGAGGTTCACCACAGCCACTGCCACCATGTGACTTACGTGGGGGAAAGTGAAGGGCCAGAAGAAATAGTGGCAGAGTCAGATTGGAACCTAGAATGTGTAACTTCAAGTGAAATAAAGTCTTCACTCTCTTCGGTTGCTTTCCATAGAGTTCATCGGTGTCTTCATTCATTCATTCAAAATGCATTGACAGTTTGCTCTGCGCCAAGTATCACTTTAGCTGCAGGATAAGCAAGTGTCGGAGAGGCCTCGCCTACCAGTAATGCACAGGCTCGTGGGAGGGGAACATGGCCGGTACGACCATTACGATACCGTGGGATAAGTGGCCCCCGAGACAAGCACAAAGGGGACCCAGAGTGCTGTCCTCATCCTGAGACCTACCGGCTGTGTGACTCACCCCACCCTTCAGATTTTCCGCTGCCTCATCTATAAAGGGGTGTAAATTGTGTCCTGCCTGGACCGTGGCTACACCATAAAGCCATCGAAGTAACAGGTCCCAAGTAAGTGGTCATTCATTCACCCGCTTTGTGAAGATAGTGTAGTGGATCAACAGACAGGCTTGGTCGATAAAAACGTGAAAACGTGGGTCTCCCGTTAGAAAGAAGGTCGGCATTTTTATTAAACAGGTTTTTTCAGGTTTTCTTGTCATCTCCAAAAAGGTGTGTGTGTATTTAACTATTTTCCACTCCACTGGGCATCGTTCCGCTGCAGGAAGGAACAGCAGCTCTGGGCTCACATCATAAGAACAAAATAAGCCAGGTTAGTTGGCATGATTGTTGACCAAGGAGAGTTGGCTTTGCATCCCTAATCAGGTATTCTAACCTCCGTTCTGCACAGTGGGATCAAGAACGAACTATGAGAATGAGTGGAGCGTTTTTATTTCCCTCAGAGAACTGCTTTGTCCAGCCAAGACCGGTGCTGATCAACATTAGCTGTCAGCACGGATGGCCACGATTATTGCAGCCATGGCATCGTGGGCCTGAACAAACCAAATCATTATTTTACCAGCCAAGAATTATAATTGTGGGCATTCGCTGTCATGGCAAACCCACAGGCAAGTCTGGAGAACAAAGGAGAGGGTTATTGTTTTTATAGAGCCAAGAGGAAAACAGGAAGAGGCTGTTACAGAGTCCACTGAGGAAAATGGAAGAGTTCCAAGTGTAGTGGCTTTTCTTTGGCTGAGTTGTGACAGCCTCTCATTGGCTGGGCTGTTGCTAGGCGAGGAGAGAATCTTCCTTCTTCCTACTGGGGTAGTAAAATAGAAAACGTCTTTCAATCGGACACAAGATTCTCCTTTTCCCCTTTGGAACAATTGAGAGTGAACGGCGGAGCATAAGAGCTCCCCTGCAAGCCCTCCCAACTCCCCCTTTTCATTGAGGTTTCCTTTATTCATTTCCAGAGCATCAACCCCCATTTCCTGGTCCTTGGGGCCTGAGCTCCAGTTACAATTACTGGTAGGAGCCAGAACCATTGTTTGATGGAACAAACATTGTTCCGAAAGTACAAGTTCATTATCGAGCCGAATCCAGATTGAAGCCCTTGAGGTCCAGACCTCCAAAGAGATGAGATTTATGCACAACCCATGGGTGTGCAAACATTGCCGTTGACAAGTCACTTAACCTGGGGTTCTCAGTTTCCTCCTTTCCAGATTAAGAGTTTGGAGAGCCTCCTTCCAAGTCCGGGAAGGGAGTGTGACCCTAGGGTTGGATGAGCGCTGCTGTCATAGACTGAATACTTGCCCCTCCTGTTCACACATTGAAGCCCTGCCCTCACAACGTGAATATAGTTAGAGGCGGGATAACCAGCTTTAGAGGCGGTTAGGAGGGTGGCACCCTTGGGATGAGGTTAGTACCCATAGGAGAAGAGGAAGAGGCACAGCTGAGCTCTCTCTGGCCCACAGGGCCACAGGAAGACAGATTTCACCAAGAACCTGATCCGCACGCACCCGGATCCTGGACTTCTAACCTCCAGAACTGGGGCAAAGAAACATGTACTGTTTAAGCCTCTGGTCCATGGGATTTGATGCAGGAGCCCTTGCTGACTAATACAACTGCAAGCGAAGAAAGCGCGCTTCACGGTGCCCAAGACAACGAAAGTGCCCTTCGATAAAGGATCGGATAAAGAAGATGTGGTACGTAGACACTGTGGAACACCGCGCAGCCATAAGAAAAGATGAAACACTGTCATTTGCGACAACACGGATGACCCTTGAGAATATTATGCTCCATGAAATAAGTCGATCAGAAAAAGCTAAGGACCATATAATTTCACTCATATGTGGGGTAGAAAACGGAAACTCATAGACAGACAATAGTAGGGGGTTACCGGAGCGGGGGGCAGTTGTACACATTGAAGGGGGCCAAATATATGGTGACTGAAGGTCATTTGATTTCGAGTGGTGGACACATGATGCAACATACAGAGCGTGTATCAGAGAAGGGCGCACTTGGAGCCTACATGATCTTGTTGACCAACGTCACGCCAATCAATTTCCCTTAAAATAGGGTGAAAAAGAGAAAGAAGAAGTAATACTTGAGGGAGTTGAACTAAGTGAGTCCTGGACCGTTTGGCAGCTCCTCGAGTAGCTATTCACTGCACATTCGGTTGCTGGGTGCTCACCGCATGGCAGCAGGGACAGAGAGAAATAAACACAGTCCCCGCCTTCCAGGAACGCACAGGCCAGCAGGTGCCACGGACACGCAAAGAAGCCCTCAACCCCACTTTATAACAAATGCATGAACATACTGGGCATGGAGGACGCGGATGAGGAGAAATAACTGGGGCGCGTTTTCTCAGAGACAGTCCAAGATGGAAGTGAGCTCTAACATGCTTCAACTGAGGCTCCTCCAACTTTTTAAAAATTCACTTAAAATGAGACCGGATTATAAAAGGGCCGGGGATAGCAGTGAGGAAGCTAAGCCCCGACTTGAGGAAACCCCCTGAGTTGTGATAGGTCCGAGTGGGCCTGACCATCGCCAGAGCACTAAAGGGGGCTCCCTGGGGGAGAAAGGTCACCCACGACCCCCCCCCCCATGGGCGTCACAGCGCCGGGCCTCTTACATGTACTTCTCAGGCTCCGCAGCTTTCCTGGGGGGCTTCGCGGGTGCCATTGGCTGGGCACTTCCAGCAAGCGCAACCCCGGGAGGCCTAAGGCGTGGGGACCTGGGCGGCCACCTTGGGGAGGCCTCTGTGGGCCCCTGGTGCCTCCCCTGGGGTCTGCGCCGCAGGAAAGGCGGGAGGACCCCGTTGCACAAGTTGGGGGAGGGGTGCAAAAGCGGAGAGGGGCCCAACGGCCACACCTGGGGTCTGCGACCCGGGAGAGGCCCTGTCACGCGGCAGGCTTCCCCTGGGGGCACGGGGCGCGGGGGCGCGGGAACCACGTGCGGTGCGGGCCGCAGGGCGGCGGTGTAGACGCGGCGGTGTAGTCGCGGCGATGGGGGTGGCGCAGGCATGGCGGTGCCGAGAGCTCTCGGGGCGCATGGACCGGAGGCGGCGACTGGGTGAGAGCGGTCCCCGCAGGATAGGGGTGGAGGTCCGGACCTGGGTCAGGTGGGGGCCGGGGTCACAGTCATGCCTGGGGGCGGCGGGGTCCAACAGGACAAAGGCCCCCGCAGGCAGCGACCCTGAGGTTCCTGCGGAGAAGCCCGGGGAGGGCCTCGGTGGGGCGAGGCTGGTTGCCCAGGGGATGCGCACGAGGGTCTGACTCCTTTGCACCCCTTCTCAGCCAGCGGGAGACTGAGCCCCCAGCACCCTGCAGGGCCTGGGCGCTGACAGCAGGCGGGCCCTGACTCAGGACATCTGACCCCACCGGTGCCCGGACCCCACCCGCTGGCAAGGGACAGTGCCGCCCCTCAGAGGGCTCCAGAAATTCCCCGAAGGGAGGGGTGAGCACTTGGGGGTCAGATCCTGATGCTTTTCCCTGCAGAGTTTAGCAAGTTTCCCCAGAAGCAGGTGGAGGGCATCATAAAAGAGGTGCCACAGCAGGTTAGGTGCCAACAAAGGCAGGGACTGTCCTGTGATGTCCTGAGAAGCACCTGACGTAGGGACAGGTAGGAGTGGAGGGTGGTGTGGGACCCCAGATAACTTCGTGCTAGTGACAGGGTTGAGTGCATGGGGTCCCGGGACCTCCTTGGGGCTCGGTTTCTTCTCCAAGGTATCAAATGGTGGTTTCCAGGCTTGACTGTCCGGGGGCCCGCGTGGGCTGGCCAGACGCCCGGAGGCTGAGCAGGAGGGCTTCCGTCTCTCCCAGCACGTCACAGGAACATGGGGAAGAACTATTGGCCCCGGGTCCACTCCCGGGTCCAGGCAGGATGCTCCTGGCTTAATGAGTGGCAGTTGGGGTGACAGGAGAGGATAAGGCAGCCCTACCTGGATCAGGGCTGCCACTCCGTCCAATTTATGAGCCCCTGCATTTCAGAAATACCTCCCATTGGTTTTCACGCAGCATTTTTGGATTATTACATGCATTTGCTATTGAGATCTTTGGTTTTGTTTTCTCCCAAAGGACTTACCTTTAAGACACATTTTTCTCTCTCTCTCTTTGGAAGATTCTAGGACAGCGTCATAGTATTTCTTTGGTAGTCCCCTTCTTTTTCTAAACCAAAACAAATTCATCTACCTTTTCTCTTGACTGCTGTGACAGTGGGTTGCCTCTCTTGCTTGTGCTGTGTAGCTTCCTTGTACTCTCTCACCTCTGAGATGGGCCTTGTGACCACCATCTGTGTGCTAAATAATTTTGTTTTCCAGAACAAAGTATCTAACAAAAAGAAAGGCATTGTTTTACATTTTTGCAAATCTCTCCAATGTCCTTGCCAGCAGACAGCTGGATTCCCATTCTCCTCTCACCTTCAGTCTGTTGGCAAACAGTCTGGCCTGACAGGTATGTTAGGAGAATCTTAATATCCTTCTCAGGTAACTATGGGTCTTCTTCTTTGATGCTAAACCAAACTCAACAAGGGGAGTTTCTTTTGAAGTTGGTTGCATTTTTTAAATGCAACTGTAGAATTTTTAAAAATGAATTTTTCTAACTGCTACGTGACAGTGTGTTGGTCTGTTCAGCACTTTGGTTGGATCCTTGGCCCTGGCGTGATTTGGTCTCTTTATAAATCCATCATTTGGAAAATGTCGGTTCATAGAGATCCACTCGGTACACAGTGGGAAACTCCATCCAACACTCTAGAGAGGGTGAGGGCGAAAAGGCAACCAACGTCTTGGTACCTTTTCAATGTCATAGTAGTACGTTCCGCCTTGTGGGCTCCCTGGGCCCCAGATCATGCTGAGAATGGCTGGTCTATGGTATAAACCAAATGGTCAGTAAATGCACAGTCCTAGGAGAAGTCATGAAAGAAATACAAAATCAGGTCTGAGAGTCTTAACATTTAAAAGACAAACAAATAGATTCAACTCAGTATGTGACACTAAGGAAAGACAAATGAAGAGATGCATCCACAGAAGTTACAAAGCAGTTAAAAAAAACAAAAACCCTCTAAGTCTCAGTGTGTGTAAGTGTGTGTACGTGTGTACACTTGACTGATAGGCAGCGAGCTACTTGTGACCCCAAATCATGCCCCTGCCATGGCTCTGGACACCACTCTCCCATAAGCTGACAGGTGGCTGGAGAGGTTGGGGCAACCAGAGGCCTGGAAGACCAGGGGGGAGGTTGGAGAGGAGGAAAGTCTTGGTGGGGGAGCCTCAAAAGAAGGGCAGGAGAGAATTAGTGGGGTGTCCCTGCAGGTTGAGGTGGGACCCAGACTGCCCCCCAACCCCCCCCCCCCCCCCCCGCCGAGTTCTGCTGAAGAACGGTGAAGACAGCTTGGAGAACGTTTCGCCAGCCAGAGCTAAGAGCAGCCTTCGGGGGGCCACCGCAGGCCTGAAATGGCACCTGACCAGGGCAGCTGTCGTGTGCTGCCCTGGCCAGCTGGAGCTGGAAATGTGGAAGTGCCACCCAGGGCCCAGGAACCTGTGAAGGTTCACACACTTGTCAACCTTATCATTTTTATGCACCTGTTGCTTTCTTTTTTAGATAACATACTTTGCTGAAGTATCATTTATATGCTATAAAGCACACAAATCCTAAATAGTTACAGCCCTACAACATGTCACAGTGGATTCCTGTGTCCTCACTGTCCAGGTAAAGATGAAGAATTTTCATCACTTCAGTGCATTTCCCCACGTTCCTTTCCTCCCCTACGCTTGGAGGAGACCACTGCTCTGTCCTCTGTCACCATAAAACAGTTTTATTGGTTCTTGAACTTCATCTACTAAGGGAAACAAACAAACAAACAAACAATATGTAGGAGTCTAAACAACATGCTACTAAACAACCAATGGATCAAAGAGGACATCCAGCAAGAAATTGAAACTACCTGGAGACAACTGAAAATGGAAACACAACTTTCCAAAATATAGGGGATGCAGCAAAAGCAATTATAAGAGGGAAGTTCATAGCTTCATAGGTCTCCCTCAAGAAGCAGGAACATCTCAAATCAATAATCTAAACTTACACCTAAGGGAACTAGCAGTGGAAAAACAAATCAAACCCAAAGTAAGGAGAAGGGAGGAAATAACAAAGTCCAGAGTGGAAAGAAATGAAACAGAGACGAAAAGAGCAATGGAAAAGATCCATGAAACCAAGAGCAGGTTTCTTGAAAGGAAAAATAAAATGGACAAAACGGTACAAAATAAAGAACAAAAAGAGAGTTTAACTAAATAAAATCAGAAATGAAAGGGAGATTCCAACTGACACTACAGAAATACAGAGGATCATCAAAGGGTACTGTGGTCAATTATAGGCAGACACATTGGACAACCGAGAAAAAAAATAAATACATTTCTAGAAACACACCACCTTCTGAGACTGAACCAGGAGGAAACAGCAAATCTGATCCGACTGATTCTTGCCAGCAAGAAAATTGAGGCAGTACGCAAAAAACTCCCAACCAACAAAAGCCCTAGACTGGATGGTCACATGGGTGATTTTTACCAAACATTCAAAGAAGAATGAACACCTATAGTTCTCAAGCTATTCCCCCCCAAAATGAAGAAAAGGGCTGCTTCCTTCAAACTCCTGACCCCACACTGCCACCTCCCGAGTAAACCAGAGGACCTGCAGACCTGACACTGACCCTGGGGGGCGTTGTCTTTGCCCCTTTTTCCCTAGTCACCCCCCCCCCAACCCGACACCCCCAGGAGCGAAAGCAGCAGGAAGTGGAGCACCTGTGCTGGGCTGTGGCAAAGCCGGGGACTGGAAGCTGATCTGGGAGAAGCAAAGAGCTCTACGGTGGTGGCCCAGGGCCACTGGAACTCAGTTTTGAAGTTTAAGACTCAAGTCCCATTTATCTTTGCAGCCGAGTCCCCTTGTGAGACCTTAAATTGGGGGCCGGGTGCACCAGCCATTAAGAGACGCAGCGCCCTCCCTCCAGAACAAAGCCTGCTCTTTCCGTTTGTCGTTTGTTGCAGTCGCTAGGCAGGGAACCCAGGGACTGCAGACCCCGAGCTCCTGGGCTCCACCCCGCGCACCTGCCACGCAGCCTGCGCACTTCCCTGAACGCACCTGCTGACCCGGTGGCTGCCTTTTGCCCGCCCTCCCCGCCACCTGCCCCAGAGCTTTCCGCCGGTTTGCCTGGTCCTCCGCCCAGTCGTCCTCCTCGTCATTGGTAGGAGGTCCCCAGTAGCCTGGGGGCTGCTGCCTGCCACCAGGAGGGTGGGCGCAGCACCTGGAAGATGCGCTCAAAGGCTATCGGTGAGTGCGACCCCCTCCGCCAAGGAGGAAAAGGTCAGGGGGAGAGTCGCCCCTTGCGGTGCCACCCCTATGAGCCAGAGGGTGGGACTGCCGCTGTGGCAGTCTCTTCTCTCAGATCTGGAAATGGGAATGCAGAAAGTCCACCAGAGGTAAACAGGGGGATGGGGGATGTGTTCTGATCAAGTAGCCCTCAGCGTTTCCTCCCGCTCCCCCGCCTGTCCCCAAGGCTGGCTGGAAGGCTGGCTGGGATTCCTGGCAGGAGGAGCAAGGAGTGTGACGTTTAGGCTGGACAGAAGGTTCTTGGTGAGCGCAGGCAGAGCAGGGGAGGGGAGGGGCGGGGGCTCTCTTCCTGGGAGGGCAGGTGCCTGCAGGGGCCCTGGATCTCCTGGGCCAGCAGGGCACCTCTGGGATTCCCCTGCTGAACCAGGAGTCCTTAGCCTCATGTCCAATGAGGGGACAAGTGAGACAGCCCTTGTTAAGCCACTGGAGGAAATGGGTGGATGAGAAGTTGGGGACTAATTAACAGGGAATGCCCCATGGTTGCTGATTCTAACTGTCCCAGAGGCATCTTTTTATAAGGCTGATTTTGTTTCCCCATTTATCAATGAGATGGTGGGATGTGGGGCGGGGGAGGGAGGGGAATACAAAAAGAGAAAGAAAAAAAGCAATTATTTCCTCTATTGTTTTATCTCTCCAAGCCTATCTTTCTGACAGGTGGCCTTTGCCCTCTGTCACTTGCCTGCCTCAACCGACAGGTTCAGGTGTGACCCACCCGTTTCCGCCACATGGGTCCTTGCTAATAGGTTTGGCTGTTTTCCTTGTGGTCTGAAGAGTCAGGGCTGTTCCTGAAGTAAGGCATCATGCCTGGGCAAGAGTGGAGAACTCTCTTGACCTCCGCGGAAGTCATTGTCCTGTCTCAGGGGCCACAAGGTGTTTGTTAGACTAGTTCTTCCAGCACTAGTGTCTGTGGTGTGGTCACACTCCAGAAAGTTCTAAACTCCACCTTTTCCGCTCCGTTGCCAAAGTGCAAGATTTTGTGAATGCCAGATTGAGTGTGTGTGTGTCAAAGAGTTTTTACAAAACCATTTATTTGTGAACTGTTTTCCGGCCCCTTGTGTGGATTGTAGGGTGATCAGGTAGAAGCATCCATCCCTCTTTCTGGAGGAGAAACACGTTCCTTGGGCCACCTTGAGCATGGCTATCTTGGAAGAATTTTTCATTACTTCCATACCACACACGTGCCATTTTGCTGGCTGCTCGGTAGAAAATGCTGAACACTGCCACTAACCCCCAGCCACACGGTTCACTCATGGGCTGTGAAGTCCCTTCACTTAAAGATTTGCCTGCTGTGTGTGGTTGGGAGGGGAACCTGGTGCAGAAACTCAGAGCTGTGTCACCTTTGGTTTGGTGAGCTAAAGGTCTGGCAAAGTTCCTAGACGCGATATTTCAGTGGTTATAGTCAAATACCCGGAGTCAAATAGGAGACAGCTCACCATTCAGGTTCAAGGGATAAGGTAAGCAGCCGACACCCTTCGTCTGTAACGCACGGTCATCCTGGTTCCTCAAGATGAGGGCGTCAACGTGTCAGCCTTGGCAGGTGGGTCGCCTGGCACACCTGCGGTGGTGGGCAGGGTGGCACGTCCCAGCCCTTCTGCCATAAAGCCTCTGCGAGCAGGACAGTGACAGCAGTGGACACTGAGGCCAGCGGAGTCTGGACTCGCAAAGCTGCCAAGTCCCCACGCCTCAGCCCTCTGGGCCCCTCAGGGACAAGAGGCACAGGTGTGGCCGTCTCCAGGGTGGGCGCGTTTGGTGTGTATTGGTCAAGCCGCCAGTGAGCGAAGCTTCCTCGTTGAAGGGAATCCCACCAGTGAAGGTGCCTTCCGAAGGCTCCCTTCAGGGCCCCTGGACCGAGGGGTGGGACGTCCCGAGACCCTCCCAACCTGTGGTTGGTTTGAGGCTGTTTTTCTTCAGTATTAATGTCCAGGGCCAGCCTGAGACCCCTGAGGATTGGCAGGTGGGGGGAGGGCAGGACATATGCACACAGACACTTGCAGGCATGCGTGTGCACATGCAGGCACGCACACACACACCCGTGCGTACTGAGGGTCTCGAGGCAGAAGTTCGCTGACTTCCTGCCTGTGCTCAGAACTGGCCTTTGCCCTGGGAAAGAGGCGTCTGAGAGGCCATGGGCCTACGGTGCCTTTATTATCTGAAGAGAAAAGATCATATTCTGGTTAGAGAATCACAGAAGTTTCTCAGACTCCTGGACTTGTGTATTACCCACCCCCACCCCCACCCCCACTCACCTGGTGATGCCTGGGGGCTGCTCCAGAGAACTGTCTTTTTGGGGTGCTTGGCCTAAGGGGTGACAGAGCTGAGGCAGCCACATAGGGTGTGGGGTCCAGTGCCAGGTGCCTTCCCGGACCCTCCCTTCATTTTTCTCCTGTTTTTCTTCCTTCTCTCCCTCCATCCTCCCTCCCTTCCTGGGACTGGATGGTTAGCACATATGGAAATGCTGATGGAGACATTCCACGGTCTTTCTATGCAGGTGGGCTGCCTCACCAGCACGGTGGCCATGTTGCTAATCCGGAGAGGGTCCTGATCTGTGAGATGTTTAGGAAGTAAAATCAGAAAGGCCTGGCAGCGGATGGCCTAGGAAGGGGCAGGGACCTGTCCCCTAGGCCTTGGTAACCCAGGAGGGGGACAAGGCCTTTTTTTTTTTTTTTTTTTTTTAATTTTAT